>BMAV01022113.1:0-60336 GCA_019973955.1 Trichonephila inaurata madagascariensis | reverse complement strand
TACAAATACAGACACGTTGGCATCATTTTTGGCGACTTGTGTCAAAACTTAAAAAGGTTTTTTTTCTCACATTTTAAAGCACTCATTTCAGCTGAAATTTTCTATACACTATTGTTTTGGATAAATATACGATAATGGAATTATATTTAATTAAAATTAATCGACTGAAAGGAATTATTCAAAGAATTACAGATACAGCCATGTTGGTTTCACTTTTTACTGGTTTCTGATGCCATCTAAGATTCGTCTGTATTGTTATAACAATGTAACTGTTAAAACAAAGGCAAAAGTTGGCGTTGAACACCTGTTTTTCAGCCTAACTAGCCAAAACCGGGTTTGCATTGTTACAACAATGCAGACAAAGCACGCTCTTTTTTCAATTCCTACTATTAGTTCACTCTCTCCCTATATATATATATATATATATATATATATATATATATATAAAATTTATTTATATATATGTATCTTATTCAAATTTTCAATCGCTAATAAAATACATTCTATTCATCCATTCAAGGCAGGAATTGACATAAATTTTTTTTTATACATTACTTGTTCAACAAAAAGTTGTCGCAAGTAGTCGGATACCTTAAATTGAAAGCTTTTTAGAGACGCGTGAGTTTTTTTATGTAAAAATGTCATTCTTTTTCTCGTGGAGTTTTATTTTCTTTATTTAAATATAACTGACAGGCAACTTACTCCCACTCGACTTCAGTGACTGAACGAGTAAAGAGGAGTGTAAGCAAAAATATCTTCTTAATATTAATATTATTCTTCAGTAGGAGATCCAAGATATGAAGAAAAGAAAAACATGGGATCTATTTTTTGGTTCAGTAGAAAACGCAGTTAAGGTATACGACTACGTTCGGAACCGTGATTTTAAAAAAAACGTATAAATGGATAATTTTCATGATATTTAGTGTCACTTAGATTAGAATACATGTATAAAAATTTTTTAAGGACATTATGACAAAAAAAATTTATTTAAATACAATATTTTGGCAAACAATTAACTTAGAATAACTTTTTCAAAACGTTCTCCTTTTATAAAAAATGCTTCTATAATAATAATATTTTGCTTATATAAAGTAAAGACTTATCCAGAGAATCTGAACTATTTGTTTTGAAAAATTCACATTATTTTCAGAGTTACAACCCATTGAAATAATTATCGACGTTTTTTTCTTAAAATTTCTCCCCTCTGTTGTTGTAAAACATGGATAAACCCACTGCTAAGTTATATATTTCAAAAATTCTAGTTGAACCTCTGTACAGAGGTCTGAGCTATATACAGGCAAAATATTATTATAATAGAAGCATTTTTCACCAAAGAAGAATATTTTGAAAATGGGTCATTCCATGTTCCTATTTTGTCAAAATATTGTACTTAAATCATTTTTAATTGTAATACTATTCTCAAAACAATTTTATATACAGTTTCTAATCTAAGTGACACTAAATATCATAAATATTATCCATTTATACACTTTTGCAAAATAGCGGTTCCGAACGTAGTCAAACACCTTAAGCCTAAGACTGTGCCAAAAGAAATAAAATCTGAATCTTTAATGAAGTTAATTGTTAAGAAATTTGCTAATATTGTTGTTTATGTTAGTGATAACAACAAAGAGATTACGAGAAAATGAAAGCATTAATTAAGAAAAAGTGCGAACCTTTTCCTTTATTTTCCTCAGAGAATTTCAAGAAAAGTAGATGACTCCCAGGGTATAAGTATTCCTAGCCTTACATAGTATACTGCAGAATATAAGTTATGTAAACGGTAGTTACGTATTATCACAACGATATTTGCTACATTATATGAAAGGAAGCACATGGTTGCTAATTCAGTGCGAACGACACAAGGGAAATTACGATTGCCAAATTAGAGAGTTATCTTGAACGTTTGCGTTGTTGCGATAGTACGTAAGTACCCTATAAATATATATATGTTATAAATATAATCTACATAAGTAATTTACATATAAGTATTTTTAAATAATTCGTCTAATTGAGCTTTAAATCATATATACTCATGTATAAATGTGTAAAAATGTATAATTATTTAAACATTGCCCTTTACAGAAAATTGATGAAATAAATAAATATATCGATGAATGGACACAAAAAAAAGAACTACTTAACGCCCGCATGCAGAAATGTCGTAAAGAAATGTAGTACATCCGAACAATTTGATTCTCTTGCCCAGAATAAATCAAAAGTTTTCACTTGTATCGTGTGATCATAAGCACACACACATTTTTTATTTATTATTTTATTGTTTAATCGCAATTGCTTATAAGTTCTTCATCAGCAAAATATATTTTTAACTATATTTAATGTAGTACGTCAAATTCATTATACTTCAGAAAGAAAACTATACATTGAAACTAATTAAATATTTGTAAGAAATGCACAGTAAAATATTTAATAATTTACAACAAATGTTGATGAGCTTATATCTTAAAGAATTTTTTCGTTCCGTTAGAAATAGTCATTCCTTCTTCCTTCAAAGAAAAATACCACTGGGAAAAATATTTCTTTCCAAATTAATTTCTTTTGCATCAATAATAACAGGGCAATATCAGTTTCTTTGGCCTCAAATTGTTTATAATATCAATAGATCATATAAAATCTAGTGAAATATGGTTTAAGTAGCAAAAAATATATTTACTACTCCTCTCGAAAGAAAATTTTCGATACAATATATGTATACATATATCTTTTAAAAAGTAAAACTTAGAATTTAAAAAAATATATTAAGGCCTATTTAAAAAAGATTATCACTTGCAAAATGATTTGTAATACAATTCATTTGAAATACGTTTTGGTTTATCAAATGCATCATTTAGATAACTGAAAATTAAAAAAAAAATGATTTTATATATTAAAAATAAAAACTCCTATTCATTCCTATTCCCACTTGGTCTTACAAATTGCTTAAATAATTTTATAGTTGAACTTATGAACGTTATTTTATTAGAGCCTATTTGTAATAGGAAGGAGTGCATTTCAAATTTAATAAGATTTAATTTGCTCACCATCACAATTTGCTACCACTAACTCTTTATAATATTAATTTCAATTAGATCAGATTTAAACTAACTGACTTAGAATTAGCTTTTAGAAATGAGTCTTGTTAAATTGAATTCCCACCACATTGCTGCAGTTAAGATTAGGGGACGTAGAACCAAAGCTGAATCCCAATTGGAGAAATATATGATCATTATTTTATATGACAAGGGACAACAAATTAATTATGTTCCAAAAGCTAATGGAAGAAAATATGTCCACTCACTAATTGGAAGTGAAGTCTTAAAGGTAGGCTTTATTGCAATTAACTTGATAGACTCTCCCAGGTAATGAAATCACTGTCCATATAGTGTTCAACTAAAATGCCACAGCTCTGAAGGCCCCTTGCGTAAGCTAGTTATTGAAAGACAGGGAGATAACATAGAAGCTTTTGATGGAATGTGTTGATTTTGTTTCTAATGGAACAAGTCAGTGGGAATTTCTATCTAGATTATTCACGGAGTAAAGATATTGATGTTATTAGCAAGACATCAATGTCAATGATGCGAGAGAACCAGGATGAAAAAAATTCTGTGTTATTGTTAGTGGATAAGAAAAAAGCAGCATGATTTTTTCCTTCATAGAATGACATGGAGCTTCTTTTCAGCTTGTATAGACATTTTAATAAGTAAAAAGGTCAATATTCAGCCTATGCTTAACACCCTGTAAAAATAAGGATAATTTCAGGTATCCGACTACGTTCGGAACCGTGGTTTTAAAAGAGCACGTAAATGGATAATTTTCATGATATTTAGAGTCAATTAGATTAGAATACATGTATAAAATTGTTTTAAGGAATTTTTCACAAAAAAAATTATTTAAGTACAACATTTCGGCAAAAAATTAATTTAGAAAAACCTTTTTCCAAAATGTTCTTTTTGTGAAAAATGCTTCTATTATAATAATATTTTGCCTTTATATAGCTCAGACCTTTGTACAGAGGCACAACTATGATTTTTGAAAAATTCATATTATTTTCAGAGTTACAACCCATTGAAATAATGATCGGCGTTTTTTTCTTAAAATTTCTCCCCTTTGTTGTCGTAAAACATGGATAAACCCACTTCTAAGTTATGTATTTCAGAAATTCTAGTTGAGCCTCTGTACAGAGGTCTGAGCGATATACAGGCAAAATATTATTATAATAGAAGCATTTTTCACAAAAGGAGATTTTGAAAATGGGCCATTCTATGTTAATTTTTTGCCAAAATATTGTACTTAAATAATTTTTTATTGTAATACTATTCTTAAAACAATTTTATATACATGTTCTAAACTAAGTGACACTATATATCATAAATATTATCCATTTATACGCCTTTGCAAAATCACGGTTCCGAAATAGTCGAATACCTTAAATGTTCTGACATTATTCAATTTTTTTGGAATCGCATTTTTACATGAACAGCTCAAAATAGATGTACCATTTTACATTTGAGTAAATTTATACTTTGAAGTAAATTATACTTAACTGTTGCTGTTACAAAAAAGTATTAAGTGGAAATGAAAAATAGTTTGTAGAAGAGTCTGAATTTGACAAAGTATTCTTTTAAGCAAAGAATTTTAGCATACTCATCTTCAACAAGAAAGGATAACTAAATCAAGTGCAAAGTTTTAATTCTTTTTAATTAAAAACAGCATTTCAGTTAGAGGAAATGGAATATAAAAAACAGTTACTTCAATTTTATTACTCGAAACATTTTCGTTAAAATAATTGATATTGTTTAGAAAAAAATTCTCATAGCATTCTAAACATATTTTGTACAAAATAAGGTTTTTATGAGGTAAGAATTTCCTAAACATTTTGTGTAAAATAGAGTATACTTTCTCCATTTTAATTTCTTCAATGAACATATGGTGAATATGTTGATAACGGGACGAATTTCTCTACAAATTATCCTTACAATAAACTCTCTATTAGTATTCAATTAATATAACTTATTTATATTTTGGGTATCATACATGCGTGAATATTTATATGAATGAATTTATTATAAAATCCTAATGAATATTTTGTTTAATTAGGCTATCCCAGTGGTCGGCAACATTTTAGCTGTGGCGTTCCAAACCAATCAAACAATATGATTCAATGTGCCACACAGTAAGACATTTTTGAAATCATACGATTCCTGCGATAATGTATGCAGAGTTGAAGAACAGAGGTCAATAATATAGATTTACAGTTTTATTACATAATACAGTACTGTGAAAATTAATTGGGACAAACATTTTTTTAAAGAAAATTGTTCATTTCTCGGAGATTTTCTGCCTCAAACTGGTTTCAACCACATTTTCTTATAACACGTGACTGCTCTTGATTAGTTTAAATTAGTTTGACCACGAGATCATGGCATGTCAAATTTTTTTCCTTCAGCTGTGCCTCAGTTGCTGTAAGAAGTGGTCGCTAATGTGAATTATCTCCTTCTGTCGTGTATTTAAAAATTGGGCATCACTCCCAGGAAAAAGATTAAAATTGTTACCCTTAGTCAGCATACTTCTATGTCTATGTAGGATATTGCTGCAGCAGTTAAGAGTTGGAAAATATAGTGTTTCTAGGATTATTAATCAGCAAAAGAATTTTGGGGCAGTTGTCTCCAAAACGCTGAATTAAATGTGGGCACAAATGCAAGACCGCACCTCGAACAGACACATTTTTGGTATGAAATAATACAATGCATCCTTACTAAACAAATAGAGATCTTCAGAGATAATTATTAGCTACTGGTGTGAGTTTGTACTCATCGACAGTTTGACGGAGGCTTATTGAAGCTGGGAGATTTGCAAGAAAAACACTCGACATCTGCAATAAAGAAAAAACCTTTGTATTAGGCCAGGAAATATCAATCCTGGACAGCATAAGATTGAAAGAAGGTTGTATTCAGCTACGAAACGTATTTTTTGTGCTGGGTTTCGACCAAAATTTGTTAGGTTAAGTGGCGGAGCAACAACTTAACATCTGGGAGCAACAACTTATTCTAACAGTTAAGCATCGTCAGAAACATGTTTTGGGGCTATTTTATTTCTGGACGACCAGTTGAAGAGATGATGAACTCTAAACAATACATAAAAGTAAATAGAAAGTAAATACAATAAAAATAAGTAATAAAATAGTAAGACAATAAAAGGTAATGTTGTGCTTATGATGTAAACGTTAACTGTGGTGTTGGTATCTTTCAACAAGATCTTACTCCGTATTTCTAAGCTAATACAGATTTTTTTCAAAAACTGAAAATAACATTGTTGGACTGGCCTGGTGATTATCTTGATGTTAAGTCCCATCGAAAATGTGTGGAGCATTGTAAAGAGACGTGCGAGTAAAATGGACTGCTCAACAAAGAAAACAATGATTGAGAATGCCATAAAAGTTTGGTTTTGTGATGATAAGATCAACAATTTAAGCTCTAATTTAGTAGAATCTATTCCAAACCGTGTACGGGAACTCATTCAAGCTAGAGAAGGATATATTTTGCATTAGATTTCTGTACCGACATGTAAGTTAATCTATACTAATTATACAACATTTTCGAAAAATTTTATGTTTGTACTAATTAATTTGCACAGTATTATAATTTTGCATCGTTTAAAAATATTTATTGACATAAAAATAAGTAGCAAAAAAACAACAACTATTTCTTCAACAAAAAAAAAGTATATATGTAAACGTATGTTTAATCATATTTATTAAAATAAGAATTAGACAAAATAAAAAATGAGTATTTAATTTGAGTATAGTTAAAGAAAAAGACAAATAAAACTTGTAATGCTAACTTATTGCTTGCACCGCTTTACCTTTATATCGCAAAATTAGGATTATGACGTTTAATTTGACACAATTTTGAGCTTTCTGAACAGTTGTTAAATAATTCCTTTGTGGACTCGAAATATTTTGCATATGAGAAAAGATTTTTTTTCTTGGATACGCTGAACCAAAAGCAGGAAGCAGAGTACATGCAATTTTCTCCTTTAAAACAATTAAATCTCTCCAGCAATAACATATAATAATTTACAAAATAGCTGTAAATTTATCTTTAGAATTATCTTTCATATTTTTTCATAATTCCTTAAATATCCGTAATTTTTGGAGATATTTGTCAAATAAGGTCTATTATAAACATATCAACTTCCATCCACTCAAAAATTGACAAATTTGAAGACTATGCAGAGTGCCAATGAGAGTTGTAGCGCGTGCCACTTGTGACACGCGTGGCATAGGTTGCAACCCCTAAGCTAACTACTTAATTTGACCGGTCTTACCAGCTGGTAATATCGGTTATTAGATGGGGAATATAGATTTATGTATTTAACAAAGCTACTGTAATCCAAATTGTAGTAGTTCGGTTAAAATTCATATAAATTAATCGGAAAAAAAACCCGGCTGTACAGAAAATCAAAAACCAGAAAATTAAAAATATGTAGCAAATAACTATAAAAGCGATAAAACGAAAAATTAAGACTAACAAACTTGAGGACTTGGTACCTCAAAATGACGGAACTATCAATTTTATCTTTTTATTTAATTTTATTCTTTGCATCATTATATTTCGATTGACGTATCACTTTTGCAAGTCGGAAAGTTCGAAGTTGGACAAAATTTCATTTAAAAATTTGTTAACAAATTAGGCAATTCCTTTAACAAATTAGGCAATTTTCCAACCACCTTTTTTAAAAAAAAAGCTAAAAAAAAGCGTTTTGACAAAAAAAAGCTATTTTAATAAGAGAAATAATTACTATAAAAAAGGTGTAATACATAAAACAGGATATTACTGAAGCATTATAATAATGTATTTTTTTTCGCTGTGAATGCATGCAAAATTTTTTAATTAAATCATTTATATGAATATTTTCATAATTTCGGTTCTTATTCCTCATATGCTTTTCATACAAATATAATAATTCAATTGTATATGAAGAAAAAAACTAAAATTTCTGGCATGAAAAAATTAAAAAAAAAAAGCATTACATTTTTCTTGAATTTTCTTGTGCAATTAATACTCTATAAAAATTGATCATTCATAAAAACCTGAGTTGAAAAAATACGAAAATGCAATAATTTTAAATAAACATATATATCTATTGTCTTATACTGGAATTTTAAGTTTATTTAAGCTTATTATAATTATTGTTTCAGAATAATAAGTTTTAAAGTTCGTTTTCTCAGTTTGTGTTTTTTTGATACATTAGAGCATTCAGAATGCTACTACTTCCACAATTATTTACCTATCACTTCCATTTTTTTTCTTGTTTGTTATATATAAAACATGCAACAGACTTAGGGATCCATTTTGCTTTTAACTGAATATTTTTTTTTTAAAAAAAATTAAAATGCTGGAGATATTGTCTTTTTTATTGAATTTTAGCATTCATATCAACATTTTATTTTTTTCCTCTCCAAAACTAATTAAGTTATTGTAAAATAGATCCTTAAAGTGTCTCAGAACATCCTTAAGACTACTATAAAAAATTTCAATTCAAAAAATTAATAATTACAAAAGGAGTAAAAATTTTAAAAATTTTAAAATTTTCTTCGAAACATTAAAATTTTTAAAATTGTGTGAATAATACGTGAAAAACTTCATCTCGTATCATTTTCTTGAATAGAAACAATTTATGAAATGCTAAAATATAATTTTAAATGCATAAAAAAAATTGTTCAAAGGTACTGAGTCACCTTATAAAAATTTAATACAATAATTACAAGGAAAGTATATAAAATCCATGTCAAAGGCATTTAACTTATTACACATAATGAAAAATTTATCAAATGAAAACGGTAATGTTAAAAACTGGGATGACATGTATAAAATAGGAAGTTTGGTAAAAACATTTTTTATCAAAGGAAAAGTTTAGGAAAATGATTAATACATAATGAAATCAATAATTAAGATAACCAAAAATAACGCAAATGTTTTTAAATAAATAAAATTTTAAAAATTAATATTTGAAAGTTTTAAGTCGTTATCTGCAAACATATTTTTAAAATGACTGAACTTGTATAGCTATAAAACAACGTTGCTAAAGAACCACGTAAAACCAATGAAAAATGCTAGTATATAGAAAAACTGTTTCACAGTGCTGTAAGTTGGGGAATTTGCATTAAAAAATTTCGCGCTGTAAATATACGTGTCTTAGAGAATGGGGGAAAAAATTGGAGAGTGACAAACTGAAAGAAATATTTTCCTTATTTACATTTTTTTCTTCATTTTTTGAATTGAATAATTTAAAATAAGACATTATTTAGTAGGCTGAGATTTGTTATTATGCTAAAATATTATTAAATATATTCAAAAGTCATTTTTTAAAAAATATTTTCCTGTCTGTATCCTGTTGGATGATATATGAAACTGTCTTAATCAGCTCTTCGAAACGAGTCACAGGAAAGTGCTTTTGAATAAATTGACAGAAGTGCCTAGGCTCTAATAATCCCATTTTACGTAATGCATAATTCATCCCTAGGGAATCACTCTCATTAGTGTCCGGTAGAGAGTTAGCAAAGTCGGTGAAATTAGAGTGTCCATTCAAAATAAGGTAATGATTTTCCAAGTTACTCATCAAAGGTTCTGTTGCTGATCGGAAGTGAATGTTGCACATGGGAAGACACATGCATGTTCAAATTACTCTTAGGTTTTCTACTTCACATTCAACTCATATGATATGACGTATTCAGAAGTTTCTATTTAAATTAAAAAATGCACATTGGAAGATTTTATTTTTTAATTCATTTCTCTTTTGAAATTATTTTTTGCAAAAATAATTTCAAAAGAGAAAATGAATGGTTCAAAAAAATTTTTTTTTCTAGAATTTTAAAATCTACCTATGCGGAAATGATGTTCTCTAATATACTGATGGAGAGAAAAGTAAAATTAAAATTAATTTATGTGTTAAATAATGCCACAAGGGGAATTATTTTTCAGTTCCTCTACTATTAGTTCACTCTCTCCCTATATATATATATATGTTATGTTGTTACTGAGATGAAATCGCAAACGGGGATTTGCCAGATAAATCTGCTTATTTTTAAAACAAGAATAAATAAAATGAAGAATAACGATTAATGAATTAAGTGAAACATAATTAACAAACATAATTTCATTTCATTATGTTTTTAAGAGTCATTACTGCTTTTGCCGATGTGCGTCTGCCTCTCTTCCCTTTTCAATCTCTTATATCGTGTTCTCCAGTCTCTTCTTTAGTTGCCCCTTCCGTCGGAGTCTTTGCCCTATCGTTTCCTTTCGAAGCCACCTGGGAGGGGGATGCTAGGGGGGGGGGCTTGCAGTAGCGCGTAGCACCGCCTACTTCACATATATATCTTGTTCAAATTTTCAATCGTTAATAAAATACTTTCTATTCATCCATTCAAGTTCAAAAACACAGTTTTTTCAAACATTAATTCATTAATTAAATTTAAAAAAATGAATAAAGAGTAACAAAAACAATTGTCCAACAGTAAACATATAAAAGAAAGTCGATTGTTATGTTCCTTAGCGCAATGGATAGCGCGTTCGACTCCTAATCCAAAGGCCGTGGGTTCGAATCCGACCTGGGATGCCCTAATTTCTAAGAATATGGTTTTTGTTTTACTATACTATTTTATTAAAGTAATTAAATTTAATTAATGAATAAATAGTAACAAACAACAAAAGAAGTCCAACACCATAAACAGAGAGGAAAATGGAAAATTGTAAGGAAAATCGCTTTTTATTTTGTCACTTAATATTGTGATTCTGTCATATATATATACATATTTTTATTAATTGTAACTATTTAATAAAAAGTAACTAAATTAAATTTTTTCTTTGTTGACCTAAGTAGGAACTATCATGATTTTTTTTATTACTTGTTAGGTATTCATACGCCTACGGTAAAAATACCTATATAAGTAAATACCTAAGTATTTTTTATGGCAAAAAGTCAAAATAACTTTTTGCCAAAGAAAAATAGGTATTTTACTACTTTTAACATTTGTGGCGATGATGGAACTCCTACTAAGTAGTTACATGAAAGAAATACAGGTACATTTACCTTCTTTTTAGTACTAAAATTTTAGTAAACCTACTGTCGAGAGAAAGTATAAGAGGACCTTGGATTGGCTTTTCCCGTTCATAGCAATCTATGATAATATACAATGTACTCAGCACTCTTTTATCAGCAATCATCCCTTTTGTTTATTTATATTGTACAAAAATAATTTTATTTTGAGTTTAAAGTAATTTAACCAAATTTAAATCTTTTTCCATTTTTAAAATGCTTTGTGGCAATATTAAAAAAATTGAAATAATTTATTTATTTATTTTTTTTCTAATTTCCGTACCCTAGGACAGGGGTGGCGAATCTTTATGAGTCAACGTACCATTTTTTTCTAAAGAAGTGTTTAATGAGGTATAAACGTGCCATCAAATAATTTTGATTTGTAATTATTGGGAAAATAATAAAACGAAATACTAACCACTCAAAACTCTATTTACACCGAAAAATTATCTTTTGCACTATATAGCTGTAAATGTTATAGTTGTATGTGTAATTCAAATTAAAGTAACATTTGATGTGAATTCTGTTGTTGCAGATTAGATGACAAATAATTTATATTATGATTGTGTAAGATGTTACTTTTAGTAGAATGCTTGCTGAATTGGAGTTATCTGCCAAAAGGTTAATTAATTCTTTTTTTTTTTTGCTTCCGTTCACTATTTTGACAAGAGGATTTGTGTTTTGTTTCAAAATGCCGTTTTACAGACGATGTTCTGCATATACCACTGTTCCAGAACACTTACACTTACTATCTTGCACTTTCTGTCTGAAATAGATATGCTAAGTAACAGTTAAAAACCGTGAATATAACACAAATAAACTCTAAAATACAGTTGTGATAACGAAATTGACTATGATATGCTCAGACGAATTTTGCTTATTAAGCAACCGTAACCTAAGATGTAACTAAGTCAAGACAATTACAAACAAGTGTGCTTCCCGCCAACCTCCGAGCGTTCACTCGTGTTTCTTCGTAATACTTCATAGTGAACTTTGTTATTTTGAAATAAAATGCGAACCATTTTGATCGCTGTCGTGCCCAAAATATTGTGTCACGTGCCATTGATGGCACGCGTTCCACTGGTTTGCCATCCTTGCTCTAGGACATCTTTTCTGCATAGGTAATTTCAAATGTATAATAAGTTCTTTCTTCTTCATTTAACCGTTATCCACTTTATTATGCATGTATTGACATGTATTAATTAAGAAAATATATTCATACTCGTGGAGATTTTACTTATGAAAATGCAGAGATTGTGGATTACAAGCAAGGCTATGTAAGATGCATCCTTATTTATTCATAAGTAACTTTATGAAAAGCATGCAGTTTTCATGAATACATCTATCAACAAAAAGCTTACTCGAGATACTTTTTATGAACTTCATGAAACAGTGTATATACATATATTGCATATTTGTTGTAGAAAATACATTTAATTAAAATAATGCGAACTTTATTTGTTTTATGATGCTAGTTATATACAAATAATAAAAAACAGCAACAATTTCTGTTTAATGCTGACGGCATTGGATCAAACTTTGCATTTTAATATGATTCAATATATAAATATATAAAGAGAGATTAAGAAATGTTTAAATTACTTAAACTTCATCAACAAATGAGCTGGTCAGCGCCCAAATCAATTGAAATTTCTTATTTTAAGAAATATCCTTTCAAAACGGGGTTCTTCAGAAGGTGATACCTTATAAATGACTGTCGAGGAAAAGTTACGAAATTCCACCCCCGGTGCCACCGTTTTTCCCACAGGGGTGCGATGTTACGCGGTTCATTGGGGGAAAAGGGAAGGCGTGTGTTTTTCCACCTAAATATTGTTTACTTTCGAAAGAAAAGAAAAAAATAAAAATAAAAAGAAGCTATAAAAAAATTTAATCTCTAGAGTTACAATATAAAAAAAAAATTGGAAATTTATTTAAATAGTAAATTTAAACATTTATTACTGTTTTCAAACGATACTCAATACTCATTGCACTTTTTTCAATCATTCTCTTTTTCAAAGTACATAAGGTCACTCGCACTTTTTGGAAACGATTTTAATAGTTAATTTTTATCTATAAATGCCGTATTTTGGGGGATCATATGCTTCTTTATGGTAGCCATGTTTCTTGGCAAAGGCTCTAGCTCGAAATTGCCATGAAAGTAAACTTTTTCTTTCTAATGTTATGCCAATTGTACACCATTCCTCTTCAACCGTTTTCCAAAGTCCGTTCAGTGTTCTTGAATGCCGTTTTTCTATAACTCGTTTTAATAAACCGAAAGCACAGAAATCTGTTAGAGAAACGAAAGGTGATTTTACAGGTATTTCATCAAATGGAATACACTTTATTCCGGTTTTTGATTCTTTCTTTGCTAAATAAGAGGCAGTTGACTTATACGACTTAGTAAAGGATTTGTCCGTGTGGAGTTCAGTTTTTACAACGTCATTTCCAAAGTAGGATGGAATTTCTTCTTCAAAAATTGGTTCTAAAATATTTTGCTGAGTGAATTAATTTTGGCTTTACTTGTGACTTCTTTGATTTTTAATTTGCCGTTGTTACAAAATCCTGCAACAGGAATTTCTTTGGGAACATTTCTGTACACTGAAAAAAATGATTCCATCCGGCCATTCCAGTCAATAGAACAATAGAAAACTGATCTTCTTTTATTTTAGTGGCATAAGCATACCCATGCTTCATCGAGTTTTATTATAAATTTCCATTCTTCAGCAGCTAGGTGATTTTCATACAATTTTCTACAGTTTGTTTTCTTTCAGCAGTATGTTTTAAAAAAAAGCAGACGAACTTTAAATTTAAGCATATATTTTTAACTTTAAATCTTTATGAATGATTTTACTTAAAGTTTTGAGAAAGACGTTCATAGTTTCGATGCGATATATCTTTGAGTTGGCATATTTCCTTTAGGGGTCAAACTGTACTTTCTTGATAGTTGCCTGCGTTCTCTAATAGTCATAGGATGAGGTTTCATGGTCATGTTTTCATTTTCATACTATCAGATAGACGCTTTTTCCACTTTCAAATTTAATATACTTTAAATACCCTTTTTTAAATGCAATAACCGAGAATTTTACCCTGCTTTATAATTTCTTGATACCGATATTCCGCCTCGGAATGCGCAGTTACGTAACCTTCGAACCATCTATTAATTTTAGGAGCCCTTTTCAAAATAAATCCCCCTTTCAATTTACATTCCAACCAAAATAAAACATGAGTAGACAATTATTTCGAAGATTTATCTCAAAATGCAAAAGAGAAAATAAGTTACAAATTCTTTTTCATAAAGTGCGAACCACCTTTTGTATTATTTAATTTCTATGGCCTACTAAAAACCAATGAGTTTATTAAATATATACTTTTTCTGCACCTTGCGAAAAAAAATCTTAATTACTTTTGCAATTCTATTTTCATCTTCACAAAATTAACATTTTTGTCAATAGATTAGTGGGAATTATAATGCTAATGGATATTAAACTAATGATAATGGAAAACTGATAATAAACTATGCTAATCAATAAATTTAATTGATATAGTTGTTTAATACCTCTATAAAAGTTTAGTTGTCAGCTTTTTTTCTTTTCGCATAACTGATTTTTAACATTAAATTATTCTTTATTTTAAACCGTTAATTTAACCATTGAAAATGGGCAGAATTATGAAGATTTAAAAATTTTTTTCTCGTGTAATGCTTTAAATGGTTAAACATTTGAAATTATAAAATTTCTTACTAAACTTTTTTCAACGTCTACATAATATTCAACTGTGAAAATTATACTTTTAAATAAATAAATAATACTAAATATAAGAGCAATTAATTTGAATTTTTTAAAAAAGGTTTGTAACACATGTGATGGTCCCTCAAAGTCTGAGTATTAAACGAGGTTTCCATACTCGAGAAATTTTGACTCTTATCCATCCCTACTTTGGAAACAGTTGCCATGACACATAACACCAGGAGATAACTACACACAAATATTCAAGTTCCTAGCTTCATTAGATTAAGTGTCCCTACTTAAGAAATACGAGGAAGACTGAACAATTCTTAAGTTAAAAGAATTAACTTATCTGAAATACTCTCAGATAATCAAAATTTTAGATCTCACAAAATGATGAAGGCTCCCATGTTTACGATGAGGTCTGAACCGACGTTCAGTAAGACATATGAAAAATTTTCAAAATGGATTACCTTATTAAAGCCAATAAGTGCCAAGATTTAGACAACGAATTATTAATTAGTAGACGAATCTCATTTTCAAAGTGAAATTC
Source organism: Trichonephila inaurata madagascariensis (assembly GCA_019973955.1). Lineage (NCBI taxonomy): Eukaryota > Metazoa > Arthropoda > Arachnida > Araneae > Nephilidae > Trichonephila > Trichonephila inaurata. The sequence continues at coordinate 44,961 of BMAV01022113.1, read as the reverse complement.
TCGCACTGTGTGCTAATTGCCAATTTTTCAACACTAACGCAGCTATCTTTTTTTCTACACTCATCACCCCTTCACTCGCTTTTATATCTTAGAAAAAATCGGAGCAATTCGTTTTCAGTGTTAGTTTACGAGGGAACCTTGAGAAAAAGACAGTTACACATGGTAAAAGTCCTGCGCATAAAGTGTTACAGCGTACAGTGTAAATATGCATACCATACAACGTTATACAAATGTTATAACATGTTAATTTCTTAAATTCAAAAATTTTCCTATCTTTTTTATTATTTAAGGAATCCAATCTTTTTTTAAGTGAATGTTCTGATATCAGGAAAGATCTGTCCTCGGTGGATATATACTAGTTAAAAGAATTTTTTTAACTACCAACCCAATTTTTAATCGGTACTCAGAAACAGAAAATAATTCTGATTTTTTTTTTATAATTTTGATAAATATTTTTTAATTCAAAATTATTAAGATTAAAGATTAAAATACTTACATTTTTCTTTAAAAAGTATAAAAAATAATCTCTCTCTCTCTGTATATATATACATATATAAGAAGAAAATGTTAAAATATTTAAATCAAAATCAATTGTGTTAATTAAGTTTACTGATTAATTCATTAAATGTGTGTACTTTAATTCTCAATTGGCTTTGACCGATCAACCGTAATATCTCAATTTTGTTAATTTATGGTGAGAAGTATATCCCTTAAATAAGAGTAACTTCCTGATGGTTGTACAGAGGAGAAGAAATTCTTACCTTTGTCTTTTCCTTTTATAACACTAAATTTTTCCAAATTTGTAGAATCTACACGTATTTTTCGCTCAATAAATCAACTAAACGGTATTTTAGCCCTGAATTTTATCCTCCTCTTCTTTATAATAGTTATAGACATAGTTTCCCCCCTCGTTTCTTCAGGTGAAAGGGTCTTTTCTTTTTATGAAAAGATGAAATAGATTTTAAAGAACTAGTTAAATGGAGAAGATTATCCTTGAAACCCTTTTTTCATTGGAAGATTGAAAAAGTGAATTCTTACAGCAAAACCATTTTTAAACACATTACACAGATACTTCTTAAAGGTTTTATTGTGTTTAGAATTAGTATCACATTTGTTATGTATAAAAGTTGAAAAACGACAAAGGTATTTAAAAAATAACATTGCAATATTGTTATTTCTTCAAAGAAAAATTTGTAATATTTTACCAACTAAGGGAATTTTTTTTAATTTTATTCGTATATATAAATGTTTATTTCAAATTTTCGTTACAATGAACATTGAAAAAAATTTAAATATTATAACAATTAGCAAAATATTGCCATATGTAATTAATATAACCAGTACTCATTTGTAACGGAATTATAGAGATCCTGTATTGTTAAACTTAGATAAACACGAAACTGAGAGTAGGTAAATGCAGAAATGTTATGTTTACAGATATTATATAGTTTCTAAGGTCGGTGTGCAGAGTAGTATATTAGATTAATGTATAATATCACCCCAAATTTAACGGCTTATGTGTCTTATCCCAATTTAATTTGAATGCTAAACATAAATGATATCGGAAATAGTATTAGCAATTAATCCACAGATTAGTTTTTTAGTTCAAAGTGGGTGTTGCAAAAAGTCAATTTTTTGCTTATTGAAAGGCGGCATATATTCTTCTACTAGTTATTCAATTTAACGAATTTGTAAATAATTCATAAGTTTTGAAATTTAATTTTAAAATCTAAATAATGGACAGATAAATATTAATTAAAATGACACTGTTTTTATTTAACGAAAATGAAATGATAAAATTTCGTTTTCGCGTTTAGAAAAACACATGGGTGAGGAAAGTATTTAAGTTATTCTTTATGACGTATTATGTTCAAAGCTTTATTCAAGCGTCTTAAAACTTTTGTGCTTACATAATTCATTCTCTTGTATATTAACCATTGAGACATTCAATATATAATGAATATTTTAAAGTTCTTAAGCATTAAATTGTTATTTAATTTGATTTTATTCCATTTGGAATCAAGAAAAGATTAAGGTATCCGACTACGTTCGGAACCGTGATTTTAAAAAAGCGTATAAATGGATAATTTTCATGATATTTAGTGTCACAGATTAGAATACACGTATAAAATTGTTTTAACGACATTTTGACAAAAAAAAATTATTTAAATACAATATTTCGGCAAAAAATTAACTTAGAATAATTTTTTTTCCAAATGTTTCCCTTTCGTGAAAAATGCTTCTATTATAATCATATTTTGCCTGTATATAGCTCAGACCTCTCTACAGAGGCTCAACTAGAATGTTTGAAATATATAACTTAGAAGGGGGTTTATCCATATTTTACGACAACAGAGGGGAGCAATTTTAAGAAAAAAACGCCAATAATTATTTAAATTGGTGGTAACTCTGAAAATAATGTGAATTTTTCAACAATTCTAGTTGAGCCTTTGTAAAGAGGTCTGCGCTATATACAGGCAAAATATTATTATAATAGAAGCATTTTTCACAAAAGGAGAACATTTGGAAAAAAGATTATTCTAAGTTAATTTTTTGCCAAAATATTGTATTTAAATAATTCTTTTTTGTCAAAATGTCCTTAAAGCAATTTTATACATGTATTTTTTTTATTTATTATACCTTAAGTAAGGTATCCATGCCTTTTGATACGCATGTTTGAATTATTTGGATTTTAATAACCGATCTATATTTTATATTTAAGTATAGTATCAAACTCTCTTGGATGAACGAGTACACATATCAAAACACATCTTGAATATTGTTATAAAATTTCAGATTGGAATATTAGAGAAAAACATATCATTTGATTTTACGCATGTGTTAAAAGAAAGAAATGCATCTTACTTAATGACTTCAATGACTTTTTCAAGGAAAAGTTACAGAATTTATATCATAACTTTTTCTAAGACAGTTGTATAAAATAACAATCAATACTATGCTAAACACGATTATAAAATTGAGACATGTTTAAACCAGATAACCGAAAAATGAGTTTAAGTATTTCTTATGAATATTAGAAGTTTTGAAAGAATTTAAAATTTACAAAAATCTACACACTTTTTTACCTGTTTTCTGTCAGAAGTAATGACTTTTTCCCATTCAAACTATTTTTTTGTTTTCGGATTTTTATTTAACTAAAACGATAGCAGTTTAAAATATTAAAATTACTTTTTATATGCTACTTAATGTAAGTTCCTTTATATATTGCTTTTATATGTGTTTGTTCTATGCCTGTGAAGCGAAAGCACCATAAGTAATGCAGTTTTCTAAAATTTTAAGTTACATATTTCACATCCTTGAATTATAAATTTGATTTGAAGCAAACTTTTTTTACGCTTATTTCGAAAACTAAAACCATAAAATATTCATCGATGTTTTGAATTTCTTTCCATCAACAAGAGTTTTATTAAAAAAAGTCTGAGATACTTAGAATAAATGATGATATTTATTTAACTTATTAATCCCTTACGAATTTTTTAAATAGAGGACAGCTGTTATTTAAATTTTTATATCTTATAAAGTTTTATTTATTATACCTTACTGAGATTTTGTCCAACAAATCAAAATAATTTTTTAAGATTATTCGTAAAATCATTAGCATTTCGAACTAAAAATTAAAATGAATCATGCTGAAGTGATCATTTCCGTTATAAGACATCATATAAAATAAGAGAGACAGAGGCATAGAGAGGGAAAACTAATAAAATATGTATTCGTTCTTATAAGTTTTGCACATGGAAATTTGTCTTAGTAAAAATTCCTCCATGTGTTAGCGTAATTAATGTAATTTTCATCTGTACGAAGCATCTTTATTTAGTTCTCAACGCTTAGCTATATTCATTTTAAATATAATAATAAGTTGATTTAATAAACTGGTTGAGAACCCTTTTTCAACAAATTTTTAATTGCTTATACAAAATTGGGATATTCCTATACATATTACTTAAATTAATAATGTTCAAACTGGAATATTCAGTGATTCTATTAAGATCCTTATGTTATTTCTCATACGAGTTTTGCATAGGTTAAATCGGAAAAATCTGGGTTAAAAAATAATTACACCAGAAATCTGGGCAGGTTGCATTATAAAAAAGATAAGAAAAACTGCCATCTTTACAATTACATTTTCCAAACAGAAAAAGATTTTGTACAATTTATATGTTTCGTAAGCGATAAGAATTAAAAGTAAGCCTTTGTTATTGAACTAATAGTACCACGAAATATATCCAAGTTTTTATCTATATATTAACAATAATTGAATGGTAAAAATCAGATAAACTATTAAATTAACGCAAAATGTTTTTAAACTTATAGAAAAATACACTTAATAAGGACTTACCCTTGCTTGTATCATACGCTGCATTCAGTCATCATCTAACTCCACACATTCATCCTGGAACCAGGTGAACAACAGCTACAACATTGCACTCATTCCTGTCCTTGATTTTCATCATAATAGTTAGCATCCCAAACAGGTTAAGTACAGGATGTATTTGTTTGTTGACACATTTTGTTGCTCTGCGTTTTTCCCCTACATCTTCTTGACGATCTCAGTCGGCAACTTTCTTCTTCGTAGAAGCCATACCGTCTGCACGTGTTAGCTCTCTTATACAATGTTCATACGTTTCCCACATTTCTTCAGGTTATTTTCAGTGTTGGGATTGAACCCAGCTCCTTCAAAAGTGATGCAACTAACTGTGAGAATTCAGTAGCAGCACTAATGGATCCATTGGTATTTGCAGCAGTATAATACCAGGATACAGAAGCATAAATAAAATAATGGTTATTGTAAGAGCATTAAGTAATCAATCTCAGTTTAATTGCCTCATGAAAAGAATATATCATAACGTTTCGGTACTGTCCATATTACCCTTAAACTTGCTGCCCATACTTACTCTAGTGACATTATTCTATAGTTGGCATTACTGCTGTCGATAGGAGAAAGAACGAAACACCCCGCCACCAACGGGTACTGCACTCTTGTTGTTGTTGTTGCACGCTCCCATTGGTCAGCAGTGCTAGACCAGGTCCATGACATCGTACACTTTCAGAAAGTCCAACACTAGCAAGGGATAATCTGCTAAATCCTGCTTGGTGAGCCATAGGCATTCGAGGATGTGAGCAGGCATTTCAAAGCTCTTGCATCCTTCGAAAAATTTCATCGTTTTGATATGGGCACTTCGAAAGCGGGCTAGAAGAGTTTGGTCCTGTCTTGTAAAACCATGAGCCAGAGAGCCTCCAGGACTAGAACACTGATACCAATGGTGCTCGTGGGGGGAGTAATCCAAGTGGTCTTATTCAGGTGTTTAGTTCTAGAGAAAATCTCCAAAAAAGTGAGGGGTTCTGAAGGCTCTGGTACCTCGCAAGCGCCAGCCTTGGCCAAAGTGTCCGCAACCTCATTTCCCTCTAGATCTATGTGAGAGGGAATCCACTGCAGATGAATTTGATGCGATTTAGAAGGTCGTCTTAACTTGGTGAGTATTGACACTCCGACATTATCTCTCACACTTTGCCAATTGGACAAGTGCTGTATTGCACTTCTACTATCAGATAGTGCCCAAATCTCTTTTCCCTTTGGAAGAGATGCAAGAAAACGAGTACTACACTCTTAGAAGATTGCAGCCATTTATAGGTTTCATGCAAATTTAAATTGATTTTGTGTGTTAAATATTAAATAACTTAACCAAAATATAACAACAACCTAAATTTGAAATATCACGTAATTGTAATATTAAAAATGATCCGTTTACACTTCTGTTTGAACCGTACAAGACTAAAAAATGACACAGACGACATGACACTTTAGCACTGCTAACGTCGCAGTGTGAATGTACCAACCAAAACCGTTATGTGTAGCATAGCATAGATATTTGCTTAAGTGTGCCTATATTACCTTTGCCATGTTTTCCAAGTTTGCTCTATTTGAATTTTAAACGGATAGGATCTTCTGTGGATTCAAAGTTATTTAAAAACATCCAACAAGATAGTCATCATCTTTCGCTGTTAAAACAGATGTTGTTTCCAATAAAAATTTACCGTACATTATCTTAGTAATACTATGCGCAAAAAAAGAAAAATATTACACTTTCTGCATTTTTAGCAAAACTGGAAGCATGCTTCAATAAAACAACATATAAAAAATTCTTATTAATGTCGTAGTATATCGATAAAGATATTTTTAGTTTATATTTAATTAAACCTGTAATGCTAAAACATCTTGATTTTTGTAGACATGAATTTATTCTTTTTTTTATACGATATATTATGCTTTTTACAGCCTTATTTTTTCTTTGTAAGCTTAATTAATAGATAAAAATGTATTTTTATAAATATTTATTCAAATAGATAATCCAGTTTCAGAAATATAAATATGTATTCAGAATTTCCTGCTCACTTATTCGATTACTAGGTTCTAGTACATTTATAAAATGAAATTCTGTTTACGTATTTGCGATAGAAATGAATTTTCAACATTACTTTTAAAGAGCATATCTGAATTTTATTACTTCTTTGAAAATTAAAAAAATAACATACCTAACCGAGAACAACATTAAACATAATAGGCCCCGGGATTAGCGAGTACTGTCGTATATAACATGCGGAAGAAAAAAAATGTTGTGATATAATACATTTTTTTTTCTTTCTTCTAATGCTTGAACATACCTTGAAAGCATTCTTATTCATAACAAGATCAAAGAATTTCTTGCAATTCGTATTTACATTTCATTTTCAAATAGTAGAAAGCGCTTTCTTACTTTTTAAACACTCCTGGCTATTTGCTTCTGCCCAGTTCAAGGACATATTAAAGTAAGTCAACAATCTTAATTGATTATGACATTTAGACGACGAGGTTTGAATTTCCGCTCTACATTATATTCAATACCCCCGAGCATGAGGAATTTCAGGCCGACAAATATTGTATAAGCACAATATATCCCTATCTATAACTGTCTTAAAAATTATGATGAGATTTAAAGGGGAAAAACGATATTTTCTGACAATTCATTAAAACACACCCCTATAGTCAATCATTTCTAAGCTACTTAATATTTTTTTTAGATTTTCAGTTTTTAAACCATTTAAGTTTTAATAGGCTAAACTCCAGGTGAAACATACCATCCTGGCTCGGCCACTGTGAAATGTTACACTGTGCAATCGGTCATTCTCGAATTATTTCACGAGTGCTTTTCATAGTTTTGAATAAATGAAGAGCACTACTCAGAGGAGTTTTCTGAAAAAGGAGGACGTCCTTCTGCTGAGCAACCTCCCCCCTTCACGTTGGGAACACAATTTGTTGACTTAAGGCCGTATCACACGTACACGTTTCAAGCAATTTTTCGTTCAATTTGTGCAATTTTTACTCAGTTGCCATAGCAACCGCTTTAGAACAATTTTTGCTACCGAGCTCAAAAAGTTGTTCCAAATAAAATTGCTTGAAATTCCAGCCAATGGGGTTCTTCGGCGCCCTACGTCATAAACAAGAGGGCGGCTCCGGTTTCGTCTAACACTTCAGATATGCCATATAATATTTTAATGGTGTATAATATTTTAACCGTATAATATTTTAATTAGAATGGTGCTCTATTTTTAGTTTACACCCATCAACAATTGCGCAAGCGAAATGAAAGAAATAATTTTGGATGCTCATTTTCTGAAGCAGAAAAATTGGCGAGTAATTTTTCAATGTGGAGATAGAGCGCGGCTGACGTCAGAGCGTGTCGTTTTGTTTACGGCAACCCTTCCCCCTCAGATTCGGCCAAAAATTGGACGTAAAAATTGCATGAAAAATATACGTGTGATACGGCCTTAAATTCCCCCAACAGAGAAGAAAACTAATCCAACACTACAGAGTATTATTTGCTGCATACAGAGGGCCACTAAAGGGAAGAAGGGAAGAAGAAAATCAAGATTCTGCTGTCAACATTGCGATGCTGGGTTATGTGCACAGTACAGTATCTTACAATTTATCATATACAGTCAATTTTTGATTAAGAATTTTATAATCATTTTCGTAAATGTAGAAGATGCAAATAAAATTTATAATGCAAGATAAAAACTAGCTATTCTAAGCTTTATATATATAGTTAGTATGAATTGACTCAAAAGTCTAATAATTTCTGCCATACAGAAAACCAACTTTACAAGAAAACTACTCATTTATTTCAATAGATTTTTTACATTAATTATTAGGAAATTTTACATGTCAATGGTGCTTTTATGTTTAAAAAGATATATATATATGATTGAAAATAAGCATGCAAAAACTGATGCTTTTTGTTCCATAATCCAGAAATAAAATGAACCTGGAAAGGGTTAATAAATTTTTATTTTATTTTCAGTGTGGCTGAGAATTGGTATTTTAACAATCACATACCTAGTACCTTCCCCTGGAGATGACCTATCTTTTAGTGCAGCACCGTGTATGTAGATACCAATTACCACAATGTAATTTCGACTCCCAGTTCCCTCCCTATTTGGAGGCACCTAAGCTCTGGTGAAACGAAATTGTTCTTAGAATCTAATTTTGCAGACAGCACCCAAGCCAAACAGGCACCTAAGGAGAACCTTTTACATGCCGCATAATTATACGGCATGGACGTTGTCAATTCTTTTGCATCATGAAAATTCACCGACTTGGACTAGGATTGAATCCGAAATCTTGGCCAAATTACACAAGCGTTTAACTAACTATGCCGTTTTAGATTTAAAGGCTTAACAAATACATATTTGTCTTTTTGCATGCTGAAATTCTGTTTATTTTGTCTATGTATTGTAAAAAAAAAATTGTGACATTTTCTAATGTCTTGAATCAGTTATTAAATATCCTTGCAGTAATAACACTTAATAAGGCAATGATAAATGTATATTTATCAGTTTTTGTACTATTTTAAAATTTTTCTGGAGAGAAAAGATTAACATCAGAGAGAAAGTGTCATATTAACATGTGTGCCGCAACTCAAGGCAACTCAAGGACTATTGGCGACGGATCTCGTAATTTTGAACCAAAGTAAAATGACGAGGTCCACACCTGCGCTGGCCCCCCCCGGGGGGTAGCGACCACGCCACACCAAAGGAGGATTACAAAACTCGATATATTTAATGTGCATTGGCTCCTCTATACGACAGGTATAGATTAACATCAATCGTAATTATACTAAAACTTTCCTAAGCTTCGCACTCTAGCATTTCAATATATCAGAGCCATACTAAACTTTTTACTAACGTATCATTTCAACTCTGAATATATGAAACTTAAACTTCAAAGTATATTTGAATATCTTCTTTTTGTCAAACTCGAATTACTGAGATATTATAGAAAAATATATATACGCCATTTTATAGCGCTTTTACAGTGATAAGCCAAAATATTAACTTAGTAGGATATTCTGAGTAATCAATAATTTTTGCCTTCTATCTAAGAGATGCTTATTTGTCATGCATGATTTAAAAGATGATTTATCCCAGTGGGAACTCAAATGATTTCGTTAATACTGCAATAAATCTTTTAGAAAAAGCATATGTCACATATTTTTGAGGGAAGTTCCTTTGCAATTTGCATATATATATATTTATCGTAAAATACATAAAGCTCATGATATTTTTAAGTTAGTGTTTTCATATTAAAGGTTTGAAAAATTATTTAAAGATATAATTTAACTCATCCGTAGTATTTTATATGATAATAATTTTTTTTTAATATATGAAAATGTTTTATTACAAATCCTATAGATTTTGTTTTTCAAGTTTTCTTAGTAAAATATTTTTATAAGTAAAATAAAGAATTTAAGAAAAATACATTTTACTTTATTAAGAAAAATAAAGTAAAATGAATACTATATATATATATATATATATATATTGTTACGTAGATCGGGGTTGGCGGATTGCCAACTCCGATTGGTATGCTATCTGCTTCAAAGACTAAGAAAGTTCTACTGGAGCTCCATAGTAGAAAAGCAATCCCTGACATACAGGATACAGTACTAAAACCCGCATAACAAATCCCAAAAGGCCTTCACACCTTCTACAGCACTCAGTGTCTAAAAATAACAATACGTAATGTTTAAGATTAATCGCAAGTACTCGCTTAATAGTAGCAACTAAACGCTAGTCGACTTTTCTACGGTCAAAACAATACCAACTCAGTTTCATCGAGCCTATTCACAGTCTGCACAGATCTTTCAAGAATGTTCTGCTTTTGCCTTACATAATGATATTAATAGATTTCACCAGAAATTTCAAGAAGCCTCCATTTGGTAGCTTACTCGCTAAAAATGGCCACAATCGCTAAAAATGATGCCAACTTGGCTCTATCACCAACATTTTGTCAAGTTTCCATTGAATCGCCATTATAATGTAAGGAACGGTGTTGCTTGGGGATATTACAATTTTAACATAAAATAAATACAATGGAATGTAATATTACGTACTTCATATCCATAAATTGTTTACACTATTTTAAGCATTCTTTTCACAAAATTCGTAACAATATGCAGTTATGTGGTGGATTTTACTTAAATTTTTCTTTAAGTTCATTAATACCAGATGATCGCATATAGTGGCAGTTTTTTGCACATGAGACCTCATGTCATTTCAAGCATGTGTGTGTCACTTTTTATTTCTCTACCTTCATTTTTTTTTATTGAGAACATTTATAACCTCGTGCACTACAAAGTATCACACGGGGCTTACATAGAAGTAAGCGTGAAGCACACATCGCAAAGAAAGGAAGGATTACAACACAGACATCCACGTCTTACCCGAGATTCAAACCCAGACCCTATGGCACCGCAGTCAGCGTCACTAACCACTATATCGGATGGGCTTACATTATTCCGTAAATTGTTGAATTTTTCAAATGTTAACGGACTTTTGGGTCACCTGAATATATACAATAGTATTTAAATTTTGAACATGTATATTGTAACACTCGTTCCTTTATTGGGAACGGGAAAGATCAAACTGTTCTAAGTATTATGTTAAAAAAAGTGAAATCTTAACTTTATACTTACTTTACCTGTTTGTCAAATAAAGTTTCCTTTCCATCTGCTCAGATGTCAAAATTCATTGGCTATTTTTTTTTTTTTTTTTTACTCTTTAGCGTAAAATGAAATAATACAAATCAACTTTGAGTCGAATAATAATTGATTGAAAGTAAATTAAATTTTCTTTTGAAAAAAATAGTCTCGAAAAGGATTGAATAAATGAAAATTCTAAGGAGAGTTTACTAAAACTATATATATATATATATAAATAGAAAGAAGAAAAAAAAATATACGCTTGAAATGAGAAAAAGAAACATTTTTGAATTTTATTTCTTATTTATGACAGGAAAAATAGAAGACTAAATTCCATCCTGGATTTTTGATTACTTTTTACTTCACTTAAAAATTCTTCCTTTTTTGCCTCTCAAATAAATGTTTGAAATATGAGAATTATTTCCAACATGCGCTTTTAAAAAGTTAATATAAATACATGTATTAAGATTTCAAAATCTTATGATTTAGGAAGAAATGCTATAAAGAGAAATTATGTTTGGAAATATTACATGTTTGCGAATTATTGCAGTTTTATTTGTGTGTGTTTATAAAATGGGTGTGAGACATTTTTTATTATTATAAATGTTGCTAACAGCAAAATAGGAAATTTTTTAAACCATTGTAGGATATCAAATCAAATGTTTGTCTTTTCTATAATTTTGATTTCAGTATTCTGACATTGATATGTTTTTCATATTTTATATATTTTATGTATGTTTGCAAGAATAAAGCAATGCATTTTTTTTTTGCTTTAAATTACTTTTGGGTTATGGCAGAATACACAAACTTATCTGCTTTTCCATACGCTCTTGAAAAAAAACCGCAAATTTGTATTTGATATTCACCTTTATATAATAGATACCAAAAAGACAAAAATCAGAAGTATCATTAGTTAAAAGTGTGTTTTTAGCAGAATTTCATAATATTTCCATATGGGACTTGTTTCCCAGGAATTCTTTTTATGTAATTTTTGTCTTTAATTTTCCTGTTTCGTGTTCATACCTATTGGCCAATTTCACCCCATACTAAGTTTATCACATTACATGATAAGCACTTTAAAAACTCGAATTTTTGCTGTATTTATAAGGATATTTAATTTTAAAAAATCCAAAAATAAAAACATCTTTTTTCCATTATATTTTTAAAGGCTTCATAAAACAACTGCAGAAATTCAGATCAATTTCTGATAGATTTTTCTGTCAGCAAACGAGAATTATTTTTGAAAAACAATGTATATTTTTCCCACTTGTTTTCTTATCTTAAATTAATCACCTTAAACATCACCAATCCTTCTGTACTTTCTAAATAACATGAAAATAATCGAAACTCTAAAAGTCATTGCTAACAGCATAACTCTCTGAAAATAAAATGAAACTGTCCACTGCGGTGAAGACAGCATAGACCTTTAATCTTGCTAATATAATTAAGTAAATAAATGATTAATATACGTTGAGTTGATGTTTATCATATTCCAGTAATAAAGAATATGATCTTTGGAAGTCATATTCCTTCTTTCTTTTTTTTTCGGGCTTTTTTTTTATTTTTGGATATCAAGAATATCCAAAGTAATAGCGATTTAATATATTTCCAAAAAACATTTTATAAAAACCATGCCAAGATCTTTAATTATCACAAAATCTTATTGATAAGTTCCATAACATACAAATCGAAAAAATGAAATGTAAAAGTATCTTTTACGAGAAAACTCTTAATTACAAATGATGTTAAATATGTAATATCCCTAGATATATATCATGATTTAGAGGCATTTATTTTAGGAAAGTATCAAAAATAAACCCATCTCAACTAAAGTTGAAAAAAATTTAATTTAAAATCAGGCTTTAAAACGATATCCGAAATCTAAATTAACCTGATCAAAAAAAATCGTTGTAAACAAATAACAATATGGGAGACGTTAATTTCATTAACGTTGGAGTGAGTGAATATTAACATCGCACTGTTCAGCTACACGAGGGCTTTCGACGACGGACCTCGTTATTTTGAACCGTGGTCAAATGACGAGGGAAACACCTGAGCTGGTACCCCACTCCTAACTACCACACTATACCAACAAGAGGACATCTGAGTTCTCGACAGATTTAATGTGCATCGCTCCCCCATACAGCGGGTCTTCAGTGGCACTCGCCTCGACGCCGGCCACGAGTCCGTTAACTTAAACACTTGGCTAACACAATCATTAATTGATTCTTCTCATTTGCATTTATAGTTTAATATGAATTATATTGAGCATTTTTAATTTTTTCCTTTCACGGACTTTCAAAATTTTAAGTGTTAGGAAGTGTAACGGGTTTATCCACGTTCTTTCAACTAATAGTCCTCTGGGGGAATATATTGGGTCTTTAAAAATTATTCTTTTATAAACCTTCCTCCTCCGAAGATGAGATTGTGTAAACTAAGACTTGTATATAAACATTAAACTTTCGAGTTAGAGAGAGAGGTTAGACTGCTAATGGAGAGCAGTGATTGTTTAACGTGAAGTGAGACGTGAGTACTTCGTAGCTTATTTGTGTATTATTAAAATTGACGATTTGGTCAATTAATTAAATTGGATTAGGTCGCTGGAATCAGAAGGTGTATTGTCTAGACTTAAGTGATTCGCTTTATTAAGTCTTCTAGAATCTTGTCAAACCTCTCTATATTGTTTTCCATATTTAGTAATTGGTACGTTTCTTAACGAATTTGTGTTGTTGTTAATAATTGTGAATAAATAAAAGTTATTTTGAATATGGTTAATCTTCCTTCAGACACTCACACACTAATGGACGACGCGGGACCTCCATTATAGAAATATTTATCTATTTTTTAATATAGTTGATATATTATATATTTTACATAACAAATCCCTGTTCCACTAAAATATATCAGCTAGCATATATTCATAAAATTCGTACATGATTTAATGCAAAGATAATTGGTTTAATTTTTTGAGGAAATTTTTGCATTACTAATGATTGAACTTTGATGATATATTGCTAATTTAGAATTCAATACATTCAAATTTTGCAAACAAGAATAGAAAGTATCCTGTAAACGTGAGACTTTCTATCTTGTTCACACCACACACAAGCACATATTAATAGTTCTCTATTAATCTTAATTATACTTTAACATGCATCTTCAATGCTTCCAACAATTTCTCTACTCTAGCATCAATTTCAAGTGTAATGGAATTCCCAAATTCTCAGGATATATTAAACCCTTGCACAAAGAATTTGCGTAGGGTGATTATAAATCCTTTCACTTGCATAAATTGGGCTCGAGAAGGGATGTCTCAGAATTAATGAAGGCACATTTATTCCGCTCTTTATTAATTGAAAATTATACATATAGCATTAAGATAATCCATTTTTTGTAATAGCATTTTCTAATTTATAAAATTAAAAAATAATGATAATCTAAAGAAATATTCTTGAGCATAATTTAAAATTTAAATCATAATAAGATTTAAGTGTAGCATAATAAGCAATGTTCGTTTTTCATGCTAACACAATTTTTTTATTTTGAAATACCATGTAGTACAAAACTAAAAATTAATTTTGTAACAAAAACTGAAACTATAGATTTCGTAATATTTTTAGTTTCCTTTCTTAAGTTTGCTGAAAGAGAATCTTTACTCAGTTAAATAAATATATCCATTAAATAAAACGATTTGCTCCAGTGAAGACTTTAAAAGCAATTGAGGAATATAAACGAAATTTTAAGTAACTATAATTTTGTAAAAATTCTTAGTATCGTTATACAATGCATATATATATGTAAGGATTCCCTCTAACATAATTTTCAGTAACTTTTTATTCTCTGTTCCAATCCTTCAGGACGACTGTTTAATTATTTTAACTAGCTACCCACCTAACGGGAACCTTTTGAATTACATCCATCCACCCATCCACCCACCCAGATCATGTGATTCCCCGCTTGGTATAAATGGCAAGATTTCTGGAAATTCCTCCTCTCTTGCTCTTTGTCCTGCGTCATGTAATCGGCTGCAGCTATTGTTTGTGTTTTGTGTCTTCTTGTCTGCTTCCTGTTATGTTGGAATGCCATATGTTAAATGTTCAATAAATCAGATTAACTAACCAGAAGACTGATTCAACAATTCCATTAATATGCAACATTAACCATCTAAAATGTGATCAACCATAACGAATGCATTACCAATGGCGACGCCCTGTCATTTCATTACAGTAGTCCTTACCACTCGCCCGTCTTTACATATATATATAATTTATGAATCCAGTATATAAAAACTGCAATAGTATATTCATATTGCGACATCTCTCGCGTTCTTCTTCTAACATAACCTCTACGTTCTATGACGGCCACGATTAATGGCAAAACTTTTCCAACCCAAATCCAAGAAGTGAAACGAAGCATAGATGCAAATAAGATAACCTTTAAGAAGATAGAAAGTTTAGTGAGCAAGGAGGGCAATTTAGAGGAAGCTAGTTCGGAAAAGGTAGAAGTGTATTTTGACGGCCTACCTAAGCATCTCGGATATCAAGCCCTTACTACAAGGTGCATACTATTGCACTCGAACCTAACTGAATACCTGAAAGTAATTGAACCGTTGAGTATTCAATCAAGGTAGGAGGATTATATTCTGAACGCTAGTATATTATTGAGATTGTGATTAGGCATATATAATATATTTATATTGATAAGTGATCTAATTGCGCGATCTGAGTTAGTTAAAACTGCGTACTTTGGTTTATTCTCACTTAATATAAGTTTGTTCAATATCTAAGTAATTTAAGTTAAATTCTTAATAAAAGTCATATTAAGAATTATAGAATGTCTCATCATTCCGAGAGAATCCCACACCTCTAACTTACGCGGAAACCCCACGACATGGCTATCGAACGATGGCTATGTCGCAATATATACTACTATAAACACAGCAGTAATAAAGAATATTTAAAATATCATGAAAAAAGTACCAAAATAAGTCAACAGATGCTGTAATGAATACAGAAATGAGTACTATAGATTCTGTAATACAGAAATGAAAAATAGGAAATGGAAGTACATCTAAAATTCAGTTTTTAAAATATTATTTCCGACCCAAAACTGTATATTTTAGCATATATCAGTTATTTATCCTATTCGTACCATTATTTTATTTTATACCGTCACATATCATTTATATCCTTACAAATATCTAGCTTCCAAAATTTCAGACGAAACTAAGTTATCATCATCATTCCGGTCTGTTTCTTATTCTCAATTGAATATCTGAGTTACGTTTTCCACCCAGCGACTTTGAATCGATTTCATATTTTATTGATAGGTCTCCAGTTCAATATGGCTGTGTATTTACCTTGTACCACTCGTGAACCTATATTTTTGAGATCCTCTCCTCTCAAATTTTCTACCTAACTTACGTGTCTTAATGTATATTACCAAGAAACTTTTGTCATATAATATCTTTTAGTTTCTGATGTATCTGCAATTTATTTCAATTGATAAGAATATGTAACAGAATTTTCTTTTTTGGATACAAAAATAATATCTAGCAATATTCTCTTTAAGATCTTAAGGATTTTTTTCTTCGAAATACTTCATAATATAATATACTCTGTTAAGACATACGTCTTCTCTTAAACTCAGATATTGCAGATGATAGATAGATATTATAGCATGTATCTATGTCAGTCTATCTATCTATCTTTCTCTTAATTTATCTAACTTTCTGTCAATCTATCTCTATCTATCTTTCTGTCAATCTATTTATCTATCTATCTATCTATCTTTTTGTCAATCAATCTATCTATCTTTCTGTCTATTTATCTATCTATCTTTTGGTCAATCTATCAATCTATCTTTCCCCATTAATCTATATATCTATGAACTGTTTAAAATATTTTCAGATTTCAACCCACAGTGCAAAGCTTCTTCTTTTAACCCCTCAAGCGGTCAATGCAAAAAAAAAAAAAAAAAAAAAAAACTTGTAATAGAGCAATTTCCGTGCTTCAAATCGCCAATGTGTTATTTCCTTTATATAACTCTTGCGGGAGGTGCTACGGTTGCCCGTGATGTGCGTTTTCTCTATAACGCTAATGTTTTGCATATTTTATCACCACCAACGCATGATGTAAATTTCACATGGTCTGCATGCTTCCTTCAGGGTGTTACATTTTGTGTGGCCAGCAGTGTAAAAATAACCTTAATTGATGAGCTAAACAGGCTTCATCTTTGATTGCAATTTAATTTCAACCTTTTAAAACTGAAAAAAAATTCATAATTTAAAATTAATGTATTTTATGTTTAAGTGTAATGATAGAACACATTGTGTGTTTGTAATAAGAAGCATATGTTCCTTGTTAAAAAAAATGTTGAATAATACAATTCGAAAAAAGTTCAAAAAGAGAAAGCTGTTATTGGCTTTATAGTTTCTCTTAGATTTTTAGAAATCTTCTTTTTTTTCCCTATACTTTGCAGTTATCTAGACATGAACAAAGTTTTATGAGGAAGAGATTAGATTGTGCCCTTTTTATAAAATTACAATGATTTTAATAGTTGAATTGGAATGTACACATAAATTTGTTACCGTAGTATACTTTATCTTATCAGTGTTTATTAGTTAACGGAGGAAAATAACGTTGCTTTACATTTAATTTATTTTTAGTAAATTAACTTGAATAGCTTATGCACTAGTATACAAAAGTACTTTAGTATACATTTAAGTATAAAGAAACTTTTTATCATACAAACACGAAATTGTAGAAATAGCTTATTGTGATTAGTACAATCGAAAAACAGCACGGTAGAAAGGGAATATATATAGTATAAATATTAGGAGCATGTCTTCAAATGGGACACGAGGTCGTGCAAAACGCGGGGAGTGTTCACGTGCAGTAAAAAGCAGCTTAAAAAAATAACATACGCTGTTTCAGATATTCGCTGCAAATGAAAGTGAGATTATATAAGCAATACAAATACTGCAAGAAACCATTACGATTCCTTACTTGTAGTAGAATGATCAGCAAGCTTCAGAAGGGAAGTAGTTCAGCGAGTGTTGCCCAAGGAGATGAATTTATAAACTCGTCCAAAGTATAGGAATAGCTACCGGAAAAGTTCGACCGAGGAAATCAACAATTGATGACCGATACTTCATCTCACAAATGAAAAGATATAAAAACCAGACAACTTACAGTAATTCTTATCATTTGCGTATGACAACCGGACGACAGGTGTCCTAGCTTAATGTGGAAGGTCCCCTGCTTAAAAAAGCCTATTTACTCGTCATTCTCCTCTTTGTATATCAGTAGCAGAAGTTTTTGGTGACAAAACTTCAAATAAAAGAACAAAAAGACTAAGCATCTGATCAATGGAGTCTCACCCCTTTTTTTATGGATGGGAACCATTTAAGTCTGGCAAAGCATTCTAAGGGCAATTAATACAGAGAGATGTACGTTTTCAACCTGGTTGTGCATGGCGGGTTTGATGGAGAGGCGTTAGGATGGGACCCCACATTTTTGACACAGGGTTTTACCAGAAATTGTTACTTATCTCTCTTTTATGTGTGTCTACCCAGAATTCTCATTGTTCCAGATTAGTTTTTATATATCAGTGATCCAACAACATATATGCCACGCTGTTCAATAGCTTTTAGGAAGTGTATTGTTACACTTTCATACTAATTAGTGTGCCATGAAATTCTAACAGCTCTGATTAAATTTTTTATTATGAGATATAGTTAACACAATATATAGTTTCATTTTTTGCCTTATAAAATAATACAAATTCTAATAAAACTAATCAGGATTTATACTTATTTTATCAATTATTATTTATATACTTAATCTTAAAAAAAAACTAATTTACTGAGGTGTTTAGTAATAAATTGAAATTAAAAAATTCTTATTAGTTATTAAAATCTATATAATACAACTCGGAAAATTTTACGTTAATAATTTTTTTTCGAACCGATAAATCAAATATGTTACCACACATTGGTAATTATATTATTTTACGCTTCAAAACAAATTTGATGCACATTTTATTTTAATAAACATAGAAACCATCGCTGAAAAATTAATTAAAAATTAATTAGATAACAAACTTTATCATACAATAATCAGTGTCTAAGAGTTTGAATTCATATTAGTGGATAGCATTACTTTCTGCAGCAACTGGAATTAACTTTAAAAGCTTCTAAAACCAATATGTCACTCGATAATTGCATACTTCATCGTAAAATAGGAGCGTTACATTGCCTTTTTGTGTTTTATTTTGGAGTGATATAAAAGAAAATACTTTTCAACATTTACTCTCTTTATCGGAGTTTTAAGACACTAAAATTAACAACTTGAAGGGTCGATTATCGATTGAGAAGCAATATTTGGAGTTGTTTCCATCGTAACAAAGACGATAGTTCTTGACCTTTAACTGTTCTCTGAAATTTGTTCCAAGTTTTTGGAGAAAATATTTAACATCATAGTTATATATTAGGTGTAGCCCATTTCTATCTTGAAATAAAATCTTTATTTTTGCAAATACGATGAAGGACAACTGGAATAACTAGTTCTTAACTATATTTCTGATTTAAGTGTATTCTACACACAACGTGATTTACAATTTTATTTGGGGTTTTTCATATTCACTAGAAAAATGTCTCCTTTTAATTTTTACAAAAGAATTTCCGATTTCGCAAAAAAAACTTATTTAAAATAATATTTCCATTTAATACCTTAAAATATAGAATTTCTGTATTTCATAAAAAGTATGTAAATGCATTTGTTGTTGTGTGTATATTATCCTGGGATACATATGAAACGTAAGAGGTAGAACAGAAACATACAATATAAATAGAAGAATATAGACCTTTATTACACAAATGATGATCCCTGCACATAACAGAAGGGGTGTGCTGCTTTCCATTCGAGACAGAAATGCATAACAGGAGAAGGTCCGACTTCTTTTCCCGAAGAAAATATATCCATGATTTATTCGGGACTCGAACCTGAGTTCACTCGGTTACAAACCGAGGGTCATATCCACCATACTGGCTTGATGTTGTAATGTACTTGTGCCGGGTTGTTAAACTTTTTCAAAGAGAAGATCCAAGTTGTAGATGAAAAAATAACTAAGGCATAACAGATCCATGTACACATTGAACTATTTTTACTAAAAGCTACTTAACCATCAGCAGGAGAGGAAGGGGAGCCCTTGGGATTATTCATGATCTAGAGACACTCGTACGCGAGTTAATAATTTTTATAATATTTAAATAAAGCTTTATATAGAGTGTAGCATTTTCCATTTCTTCCTTAAGAACTATCGGTGATATTTTTATTTCTGTGGCTCAATGCAAGAACATGTTAAAATATTGTTAAAACATCATAATGTGGAGAGTGAAATTGTCAAGCGTCTAAGAAAAGATGTTCCCACATAGATACAGTAAGACCCCGCTTAACGCTGTTTCGGTTAAACGCTCTTTTATTTGAATTGTGGGATTCCCCGAAATTACACACAGTGGTAGGCTTCCCGATATTCGAAGCAGTTTATGCGTTTCTTCTTTCCGTCAGTATTATACGAAAGTATTTTTATCTTTTCAAACATTTGTTGACGTTATTATAAGTGTAAATTAACGATTGCTATAATGACAAATATTATGATTTTCATGGGTGATAATAAAAAAACACGAAAATAAAGCATAAAAAAAGCATTTCACTAGAAACTAAAATACAAGTGATTAGAAGATTAGATACTGGTGAACGTCAATCTCAAATTGGTGCTGCATTAAATTTGGCAACTTCAGCAATAAGGACCATTCTTAAGAATAACGAAAAAATACTTTCATCGGTAACTGCAACTAGAATTACCCGTTCTAGAAATAGTACAATAGAGGAAATGGAAAAACGGCTTTCTATATGAATTGACGACGAAATTTAATTCAAAATGCTATTAAGCCAATCTATCTTCTTGATAAAATGACAAAAAAATGGAAATACTGAAGAGACTGAATGATCTGAAATGTAAACATACTGACTTAGAATTTTATTTATTTTTATATGAATATTCGTTTATTATGTTTCTATTTTTGTAAGAAATAAATTTTATTTTATTGCTATAAAAACATAATTAATAAATTGAATGGTAAAATACCTGACCAATTTTCTACCCATCTTCCCCTAACCCCATTATTTATATGATGAGATAACCTAGTTTAACGCTGTTTCATATTACGCTCTACTTTAATGCAACGTATACCCCGCGTTAAGCGGGGTCTTACAGTAATACTATACAAACTTTACTCTGAAATTTCATGTTTAAATTTATATCTAAAATTAACTTTGATTGTCCCTTTCAACTTTTTTTTTATTGACCTTAAAGCATGTCACAAAATACGGAATGTGTTTTCGTCACTTCTCATGGGGGCTTAGGTATATCTCTTGCTCACATTCAACAGTGCTCCTTAATTCCTGTATGAAAATAAGCAAAGGTTGCTGAAATTCACGTAGAAAAATGTCTTCCTATTGCGGCATTTTCACCAATAAATTATATATACTGCCTTAAGACTAATTTTAACACTTTCACTGATTTTCAATAATTTTTGTCAATGAAAAACAATTTAATACAAAAATCTTAAGCCAATCATGAATTTAACTGTACATTCAAATAAAGGAAATTTTTCAATACATAATTATAAAGGAAAAAAAGAAAGTAAAGCAATAATTTTTAGTATATATATATATATATATATATATATATATATTTTAATAATTCATATAGCTAGATGTCTGAAGAATCGTGTTTTTAAGTGGTTCATTTAATTATATCACAATAAAGGCCAGGATATTCTGTTGCAGTTCTGTAAGTCTCCCAAGAAAATTATCATACCGTTCCTTGATGTTGGACAACTTTATTAAATTTTGTTTCTAGCATTCGTTCATATGTAGGAAGAACGTAGTGTTGCTCTCTGTTTAACACATGCAAGAGAAGTCACAGAACTGGAGGAAAGGAATTGTAGGGAATTCGTTGCGCGTGCTATTTGATGAGAAACGCAGATATTATTTCCGGAGATATTATTTCACTACATAAGCATCACCTTCAGGGATGAAAGAGAACGATATTTGCATAATATATTTTGTAATACGTGCATGTTAAAAGCCTTGGAATAGTTCTGATAGGAAAGTTTATTTTGAGTCAAACAGATCATCAGTGCATTTATCTAGCTTGCTCTTATATCTTCCGAGAACCTACTTTATTTAGTGCTATAAATTGTAATCACTTGTCATAAAACTGATTCAATAAAAGTTAAGTAGGTTTTCATTATTTTCTCTGAAACTTTATATCTATATTTTATTTAAACACACATTCCTTATGTTCATGGATACAATAAATTAGAAAATCGATGTAGATAAATTTAGTAAAAGTAATTCGAATATTCATTCATCGGAAATTTTGTGTACCTCAACGTATCTTTTCATAACACAATATAATTCTAAATTTTTTTTACCATCTAACTCTACACTGAATAAAAAGTTTTGAACTTTAAACTGAGAAGACATAACCCTCCGATTTTTAAATGTAATTTTTTAAAAACACAGAAAGGAACTTATGACATATTTACTAACAATATGTATCAGTTGATAAATGTCAGAGATGTAATTATACTTTGTACGACTTTCAATAATTAATTTATGGAAATCAAGTTCAAATGTGCCTTCATACTTAAGAAATTAGAGCGAATGACAAGTTAAAATTGTAGGAAAGATTTTTATTTGCCTTCATCTTAAATGGTATAATATTATGAAACGAAAGTAATAACACATTCTACTGATCAAAAGAAAACTAGAAGTAATATAAATACTGATATATCCTAAAATATAAATAATCATTCATTGCTTGAATGAAAAAACGCCACCCAATGACAAAATCCAATTATTCAGAATTGCAAACAACCGTATTTATAAGGTATCCGACTACGTTCGGAACAGTGATTTTAAAAAAGCGCATAAATGGACAATTTTCGTAATATTTCGTGTAACTTAGATTAAAATACATGTATAAAATTGTTTTAAGAACACACACACACATTTTGACAAAAAAAAAATATTTAAATACAATATTTCGGCAGAAAATTAACTTAGAACAATTTTTTTAAAAAACGTTCTCCTTTTATAAAAAAAATGCTTCTAAAATAATAATATTTCGCTTATATAAAGTAAAGACTTCTCCATAGAGTCTGAACAAGGATTTTTGAAAAATTCACATTATTTTCAGAGTTACTACCAATTGAAATAATTATTGGCTTTTTTTTCTTAAAATTTCTCCCCTCTGTTGTCGTAAGACATGGATAAACCCACTTCTAAGTTATATATTTCAAAAATTCTAGTTGAGCCTCTGTACAGAGGTTTGAGCTATACACAGGCAAAATATTATTATAATAGAAGCACTTTTCACAAAAGAAGAATATTTTGAAAATGTACTTTATGTAGTATTATTTTGCATGACTAAGTGTATATACATTTTTCAGACTATTTATTGATATTCTATTTCATGAGCATCGATAACATATTTCAAACTACTTCAGTTACAAGTAATTCAGTATAGTTGAAGAAGTTGTACACATTTTAACGGATAAAAAAATCCATACATATGGGAAAATGACTACAACCTAAGGATGATAAATGCTTTATTTAACAAAATGAAGGATGAAATACTTAAAATATATTAAACACCAAAGGAGAACGTCTTTCTCCTACGTCTAGAGCTTAGCGTCACTAACCAACCGTCTCCGTCATTTCCCGTGTGTCCTATAGTCGGACATTCCTGGCGGTGTGTGACGTCGGTGTGGACTGCTCCACTCTAAGTAACAGGGGGAGGGGATGTGATAGAGCACATATAGAACCCTACATCCATGATAACTAATGAATTTTAAAATTAATTACAAAATCAATCAAATTTTAAAAATTAACCAGCGTTTATATTAGTTAACAAGCAACATTTTCTAAATTTTGGATCATATATCACTTATAGCTTAAGAAAAAAAGATTGCACCATTTTAATATCTTTATTATCCTGAAAAATAGACAAGAGTAACGAAACTTTATGCTGCATAAATACAACTAATGTTTAATCACACCTGATATTTAATTTCCAGAATAACCAGAATAAAAACTCTTAAAGAAATTGCAGACTAAGTTTGAATGCTACTCCAAAGACACTTGATAGTCAACAATTTCAAACATTTTTTTTTCACACTGACAAATTTAAAGAGAAAAAAAAATCCTTAGCATAATCGATAAAATTCGCAGCATTTTTCCCAGACTTTCTTTGTCTTTTGTTTCCTTAGATTTCCTCAATAGAAGTGGAATGCTTTTCTATTCTTTTAAATCTGAGAAGGATCATTGAAATATGAAGGAGATTTTGCAGCACTCTGTTCTTGAAAGTTTCTATCTAATAGTTTGCTGGAGTCACGGCTGGAGATTGCATGGTACTAGGTTCTTTTTTATTATTCTTTCTTTTCGTGAAAAAGTAAGAATTCCATTTGAAATGTTGTGAACAATGGAATAGAACTATCGTCATTTTATTCAAGAGAGACAAAATTCTTTTTTATTTGGTGTGTTTTGGGAAATAGTTTCTTGGGAATTGTTGTCTGGATGGAAAAGAAGAAATGAAGTGAAAGCTAATTTATAATCTAAAGGGAGTCTGAGAATATTGTTCGAATACAGAAGTTAATCTTTGAATTTCAAACACGTAACTTCAAAGGAAGAAAATGCTAAAAACACAGGATTTTTATCAAATATTTCCTTATTATCAACTCTTATTTTTTTTTATAAATTTATAAATGAAACACACACACATATATATACCAGGTGTCCATAATTAAATTTGAAATTTGCGAGCAGTCTTTAGCAAAAACTATGCAGCAGAATTGCATGAAAATTGGGCAATGGCAGAATGAAATAATCCAGGAAAAAAATTAATTTCAAAATCCACCACTAGATGGCGTTGTGCAAAGTAAACTATTAACATATGCAAGTGTCATAAACTTAGAGCAATCTCTTATTCCTTCTGCCAAGGAGATGCAATGCAACCACAGTGTTTATACAGAATGGTGCTCTTCCACACAACGCCCATTGTGTGAAACGAGTGCTCCGCTGCCATTTCGGTGACGGCAGAATCACATCAGCCAATTTATATCGAACTCCCAACGCTGTTACCACTATGACATTAATTTTCTCGTCAGTCATTTTATTTTTATATTAAGAATTATTTTTTACTTTTTAGTTCTACTAACTACAAAAGCGTGTTTTTTATAAACTATAATTTATTTTTCAATTTTTAATTCGATCTACAATAAAAGAGTGTTTTTTTAGCTTTTTAAGCTATCATTTATTCATTGATGAATTAATCTTAAATGCGTCATTTTTTTAGAATCTGAAATATCCGTTGCATTTTCACTTTAGGATTGTAACTTAATCTTCTAGTTGCCAAATCTGGAACTAGTCGCCATACTTGGAAATGGGATCTAGAATTAGTTGCCAATTCTGGTAATAAGAAATCGTTAATCCTGATGTTACTGATCCTAACAAAGTAACAAAGGTACTAAATTATTGTATTGGCATCGGTTCTTGACAAGTTTTCAAAATTTCGAATTAATCTGACCTTTAAAAGTGGGTAAAAATCGAGTTAAGATTCCGTTATATACAAGGGAAGCTTATAAAAGTTTGTTAATAACTGGAGGAAAGAGATGATTCAGTGTGACAAAATGTTGTTAAAAAAAACTTCAGTCTAAAGCAAAGAAAAGGTTTTTATCTCGACACAACAAAAATGTTGATGGATTATTTCCTGCAAAAGTAAGCTTTAAAACAACGTGCACACATACTTGTGTTTAACTTTTAAAATGATACATTTTGAAACCTGATTCTGGTGTGAGTAACAGTGGCGTAGACTGAACTCTCTTATGAGGGAAGGGGGGTGGTAAATTCTATGAAAAAAGTAGGCAAAAGCGTAGTAATCCCTACTGTAAAGTTTAAACAAATGTTGGTTTATGGGAGGTAGGTTTGAACCTACACTTTCCTAAAGTGCACCACTGGTGAATAAATATTTCTTAAGAGCATTCTTAAGTAGATTTATTACATTTCTTGATCAATTTGTGCCTTATCCATGGTTGCCTTCCCAACCTATATCACGTATAAACACGAATTTACTGTATAACATAAAAGTTACATTATAAATTGAATGGATTAAACTGATTTTGATGTGTTTATTTCAACTTAAGCATTGAGAAGAATCTTTTTTTCAGTATATCTCATAAGAGCAAAAGTTTTACTTTTAATATTGCTTGTTTTATATACTATCATAGAAATTTTATTTTAGCAGCTATTTGTTTTCAAAGAGAACGAAATTAACTATTATATTTCACGTCATTATTGCCAATCTGCTATTTGACTCCCATGTCGATCATGACTTGCAACTAATTACTCGTGTAATTATCTCTAACGACTATATACGTGTGTGAGAGTGAGAAAGAGAGTGTATATGTATAAGTAATCTCCTCATGAATTAATTTTGCTTACGAAAAGCACTAGCAGCTAAAAAGTTAGCAGTTTGTCAACACATTTATTATTTAAGTGTGCTCGGAAAGGTGCGTTCATTACAAGAGCAACCAAACCTTAATTCTTGCCAATATACAAAGCCTTATGTAAAAATAAATCTATTTCCAGGATTACGAGCAAATGTATACAAATAAAAAATCGATGAACCTTAAGGTATCCGACTACGTTCGGAACAGTAATTTTTTTTTAAAAAAAGCATAAATGGAACCTTTTCATGACATTGTGTCACTTAGATTAGAATACATGTATACTGTTTTATAAGGTCATTCTGACAAAAAAAATTATTTAAATACAATATTTCGGCAAAAAAACTAACTTAGAATAACCTTTTATTCAAAATGTTTTTCTTTTGTGAAAAATGCTTCTATTATAATAATATTTTGCCTGTATATAGCTTAGACCTCTGTACCGAGGCTCAATTATGATTTTTGAAAAATTCACATTATTTTCAGTTACAACCAATCGAAATAATTATCGGCGTTTTTTTCTTAAAATTTCTCCACTCTGTTGTCGTAAAACATGGATAAACCCACTTCTAAGTTATATATTTCAAAAATTCTTGTTGAGCTTCTGTACAGAGGCTGAGCTATATACAGACAAAATATTATTATAATTGAAGCATTTTTCACAAAAGGAGAATATTTTGAAAATGGGTCATTCTATGTTCATTTTTTGTCAAAATATTGTACTTAAATAATTTTTTATTGTAATACTACTCTTAAAACAATTTTATATACATTTTCTAATCTAAGTGACACTAAATATTAAAATATTATCCATTTATAAGTTTTTGCAAAATCACGGTTCCGAACCCGTATTCGTATACCTTAAGTAATTTTAACATATTCTTATATAAACAGTCATCAGTTCTAATATAAACAGAAATTTTACATTTTTGTATTTGGTCATACTGCATTATACCGACAGCGGAATCAACCCTGATTTCGTTGATTTCATCAACTTTTATTTCATCAAACGGTCAAGAATTTTCAGGATTTTTCTCTTTTTCAATTCCTACTAATAGGTCACACTCTCTATATATTTATTTATTTATCTTGTTGGAATTTTCAATCGTTAATAATATACATTTTAAAGCGCTCAATTGAGTTGAAATTTTATATACATGATTATTTTGGATGACAATACAATAATTTAACTATAATTAATAAAAATTAACTGATTAAAACTAATTATTTAAAGAATTACAAATACAGCCACAATGGCTTGATTTTTGGCGACTTGTGACAAAACTTGAAAATGTTTTTTTCCCCACGTTTTAAAGTATTCAGTTGAACTGAAATTTTATATACACGAATGTTTTGGATAACAATATAATACATTAACGATAATTAATAAAAATTAATTACCACTTAATGTTGTGATTTTCTTGTATGTATATATTAGTTGAACTGAAATTTTATATACACGGATGTTTTGGATGACAATACGATAATTTAACGATAATTAATAAAAATTAATTACCACTTAATGTTGTGATTTTGTTGTATGTATATACATATTTATAGTAATTTTAACTATTTAATGAAAAGTAGCTAAAATAAAAATTTTCTTTGTTGATTTAAGTAGGAATTGACTTATTTTTTTTTTTTATTATACTTGTTTGAAATATGAATTATACCAAATGCTCTCGTCTAGGATACATTTGGCATTTTTTCAAATGTATCTATGCTTTTGAAATTGTTTTGCTTGACGAATATTTTTTCATTACTTTATTCAGGTTCGAATGCATAACACAGATGTAAAGTATCCGCTTCGTAACCCCAAGGCGGCAAGTTCGACCCCTGATGGAGTCAATAGATTTTCTCGATGCGAAAATCGTAGGCACGCATGTCATATGATTATGTGATATATATAAAAGATCCTACGAGTTTTAATTTGGCTCTGATACTCTAGGCAAAAATAAAATCATGGTAATAATTTACATCCGATGAGAGCTTGATTTAAAATTAATCATAGCGTTAAACTTTTCTAGACGATGGTGCCACCATAAATTGGCTAACACATTTAGAACTTGACATTCAGCAAAGGCTTAGCTGCTAATATGTAGGCCATTAGGAAAAAATACATATTTTCTTTGGTACTGAATCTTTTTAAAGGATTTCATTGGGGTCAAGAAGAAAATATATTTTGGCATGCTTAAAAATTTCACTTTTAATATGAAGCAATACAGAAAGAACAGCTTTATCAATTTTCATTTTGACAGTAATTAAGAAATTTGTTTCTTATTCCGTGGGTTCCTCTCCGAAAATAATTAAGGTGTTAAATTTTGAATATCCAGTACAGGTATCTCAAGTGAAATTTGATCGAAGTTTTCATTATATTCTAGGCAACGTAGCTCATTTCACAATTTAAGTTTCTCTGATTCAAATATTATTCTACCCTTACGTTTCTCTCCCGTTTATTCGTCATGGCATTTCCTTATCTCACTTCGACATTTCCTTAAAGTTCATCCATTACTATGAATATTTTACAACTCTATCAAACTCTTCCCTGTTAGATCCCTTAGCTATCAGTTTTAGCAGTTCGATAAACTTAAAAGTGTGTCTTACGATTTCTTACCTTAAAACTTTTCCAATATATGCAGTATTAAGCTTTTAATAAAACACTTCATAATATATTAATGTTAATAATGTTTTAAAATATCTATAAACATCGTTGCTCAAAAAAAATATCGGCACTATTATTAACAATGAAATACGTATTAAAAAATAGTATATTTAAGGTATCAGACTACGTTCGGAACCGTGATTTAGCAAAAGCGTGTAAATGGATAATATTTATGATTTTTAATGTCACTTAGATTAGAATACATGTATAGAATTGTTTTAAGGACATTAGGACAAAAAAAAAATTATTTAAATACAATATTTTGGCAAAAATTAACTTAGAATAACCTTTTTTCCAAATGTTCTCCTTTTGTAAAAAATGCTTCTATTGTATTAATATTTTGCCTGTATATAGCTCAGACCTCTGTACAGAGGCTCAGCTATGATTTTTGAAAAATTCAAATTATTTTCAGAGTTACAACCATTTGAAATAATTATCGGCGTATTTTCTTAAAATTTCTCCCTTCTGTTTTCGTAAAACATGGATAAACCGACTTCCGAGTTATGCATTTCAAAAATTCTAGTTGAGCCTCTGTAGAGAGGTCTGAGCTGAATACAGGCAAAATATTAATACAATAGAAGCCTTTTTTGCAAAAGGAGAACATTTGGAAAAAAGGTTATTCTAAGAAATTTTTGCCAAAATATTGTATTTAAATAATTTTTTTTGTCATAATGTCTTTAAAACAATTGTATACATGTATTCTAATCAAAGTGACACTAAGTATCATAAATATTATCCATTTACGCGCTTTTGCAAAATCACGGTTCCGAACGTAGTCGGATACCTTAAATGGGAACCTTCAAATTTAATACTATCAGTTTTCAAAAGCAAATATTACTTGGCAACATACTTTCTTAAACCTTTTTGAAGGTATACTGTTTCAAGTTTTTAATGAGAGAAACACTTCTTAATATATTAATATTAATAATGTTTTAAAATATTTATGAACATCAAAACACGAAATGTATTAAAATAGTGTTTAAAAATAAGAGTCTTTTAATTTAATTCTATTAATTTACAAAAGCAAATATTATTTGGCAACATACTTCCTTGTTTATCAAATTTTGTTGCTACCAATGAAATTAAGTATTTGGTAATAAAAAACAAACTTTTTTAATCTTACTTTGGTTTTATTAATATTATTTGCAAAGCATGAACTAGTCGAGTTTAGATAATATTTTAATTAATTATATTTTAACTATTATATAAAATATTTTCTTTTAATTAGTAAATATTACTTTTAAATTTAATAAAAAATTTAGCAAAACAGTTTTATAAAAATTATATCTATCAAATAAACAAAATTTGTTTCACTGATCAAAGTTTACTTATTTAAATAAGTAAGTTTGATGATTGCATATATATAACGTCTTTGATATACAGTAGTCTTTACGACATTTTTAATTTTCGGAATGAAAATCAAATGATAAGCAGTTGCGCAGAAGCAACAACTTAAAAACATTACAATGATAAAAATTAAATCTTAAAACCCAATCACAATTTATCTTGTTTTCCTTGTTCTTCTTGTGTACTTATTTATTCAATTCTACTATTAGCTCACACTCTCCCTCTATATATATTTGTACGTATATCTCTTGTTCAAATTTTAAATCGTTAATAAAATACTTTTTATTTATCCACTCAAGTTCAAATACATTTTTTTAAACTTGTAGTGGATGACACTTCATGTTAATACAGTTTTTCAAGTATTAATTCATTAATTAATAAATTGTAACAAGCAAAAATAATAGTCCAATACGATATATAAAAAGGAAAACCGCTCGCTGTGTCCTTGTAGCATAATCGATAGCGCGTTGAACTTCTAATTCAAAGATCATGGATTCGAATCCTACCTGGGATTGCATAATTTCTGAGAATGTGATTTCTTTTTACTATACTTTTTTATCGAAATTTTTCTATTTCACTAATGAATAAATAGTAACAAACAAAAATAATAATCCAAACAATATGTATAGAAAATAAAATCGCTTTTTTTTCCCTATTTTGCCACTTAATATTGTGTGATTCTGTCATGGGCCTGGGTTCAAACCCCGGAGAAAGTATGGTGGTTTGAAAATGAAGGGTGCCTTTTTGTGCGGTAGGGGGTACTCTAAATAGCGGTCGAGGGGGCTTTTCCTCTCTTTTTCTCTCAAAATTGGGGTGGAACCGATCTAAGTCGTTCTATCCCCTGTATGGTGCTCAAAGCTACGGCTAACGATAGGCGTTCATCTTAGACCTCTGCCGATATATATTTTGAGGACCTCGACCTAACACCATCAGGCAGGTGGTATTAGAAACAACATACATTTTAAATCCAATTAATGGCGATTTCAGCCCCATATTTTGGGTTGTATCAAATTATTTATTTAATCAAGGACCTTTTAAAATGTTAATTTGGTTGATCGGTCATTACACAATCAATCAAACTATCCCGTTTACAAATATAAAAAATAAAATATCAAACTAAATCTAATGGTACAATTCAAAATAATAATAATAAAAAAAAATTTCATGAGATGGCAACAGTTCCATAAAGATAATAACATGAACAAACATTTTACACACACCTCTAAATTGTATAGCCTTTTTTATGGTATTCTGATGATAATAAATTGTACTTAGAACGAACATGGTCCCAAATCACTTAAATTTAAGTTATTTTTTTATAAAAATCAAGCTTGTAATTTTTAAAAATACTAGCTGACCCAGCCACAAGTTGCTGGGGTTTTGTTGTAATGCGTTGATTTAATATTATTCTAAGTTAATGTATAGTCAAATTAATCTTTCCTTATAATTTCGGAGATTTGAAATTAAGCATAAAACAACATATTTTAATTTTGCCTTTAATTCATCTCCTGTTTGAGTATAGTATAATGCATGAATTACTTGTAAAACTGTTTTTTTTTTTTGCATAAAAAATTGATTCTGTTTTCATACTTGTGTCATGGTAAACTCGTCTTGATGTTATTATAGATAGTTTTGATATTTACGTGATTAAAAGAGAAAGCGTACACAAAAAAATTTCCTAAATACGAGCAGATAACGATGTTTAGGATACAATGAATACTGAAGATAAACTGTGCGGAGGGGAGGGGGGAGATAAGTTATGGATGCAGGTGGCCATAATGGACGGGTACATTTTTCCTTTTGAAAGGGGTGAAAACTTAACTTCCCCCATCCAACAAATGTTTTGCCTTCGATTCTAAGCCACACCCGATTCTTAAAATCATTAACACTTGAAATAGTACGGCTTAGATTTGAGTAAATTCGGTACATTATTTTTGTAAGAAAATTTAATATTCCTTACTAAAAATATTATTAAAAAAATATCAATTATTACTAAAGGGAAACCTGCATTTATTTCTGCATTTAAATTCTTACACAAAAAAAAAAAAATCAAACTTCTATTAAGCGAGAAATGTTAAATTATTTTAATGTAAATTCTCATTTGAGGAATACTTTCAGACTCAATTCATTTATTTCCAGGTGTAATCAGCCTTTCAATGCATAACGAAAAGTAGTGTATAAATATGTGCGTGTGTGTTTCCCATTATTATTAAATAAATGAGTTTTGTTTTTAAGAAACTTTTTTTCTTGGCTCATAATTGTGTGACTTCCACAAAAATTTTAGATTTCTCTGCAGATAATAATCTGATTTTTGGCAATGCCATTTTGTTTGGGGGAGTTCTTCTCGTACGGGTTTTTAAATACACTTATTTAATCTATTTTGAATTTTGCTTAAAAAAGACTTTTGTGGGTTTTTTCTGTGAAATACGTGTGCAGCTTTTTTTCGTAAACAATAAAAAAAAAAGCTTTCTTACAAGCTCAAGAAATTTGCATTCTGCAACCAAAAGTAATTTTTATAGTTTAGGTTTTAAGTTTATTAGCTAAGCGCAAGCACTTCCATTTTTAGGACAGATTTTTTTTCTTGTACTTTTTTAAAATTCCGTCTTTTTTAGTTATTGAATTTTTTAAACTTATTTATTTGTACTTTTTTCCCCATCACTCAAAGGGGAGCATCCACTTGTAAATTTTCTTATTTTGAGGGCTATTTTTTAAAAATTTATTTACATTACAAATATCTTTATTTAATTATTTTGCATTTTTCAGAATGTACAACACACATATATAACTACTACTAATAATAATATGCATTAAATAGCTATAGTTCTAAGAAATCATAGCATAAATACAACACAGTAGTGCAATACCAAACGCTTAGTCTTAGAAATTAAGATAGCAGGTTTAAGCCTTATCAATTAAGATTGCAGATTTAAGCAGCATTAGGAATTAAGATTGCAGGTTCAAACATTGTTTTGAGACCAGCCTACCTCAACCCGTAATTTGCCGATAATTTTGGACAGAAGACGATAGAAATAGGAGTAAAAATATATCATTATATATATATATATATATATATATATATATATATATATATATATATATATACTGGGTGTCCATAATTAAACTTGAAATTTTATAGCAGTCTGTAGCAAAAACTATACAGCGGAATTCGCTTGAAAATTGGGTGACGGCAGAATGAAGTAATGAGAATTTTATTGAGGGAAAAAACAATGAGTTTCACCTCCCCCTCGGTGGCGTATATAGCTTTATTGATAACATATAAATAATCTACAAAGGTTTACAAAAAATGCTCGATATGCTGTCCCTCATTGCCTTCTACCATCTGGAAGCGCAAAATGGCATGTTTGACTGTGGAAAGCAGCATGAATTGGGGAATGTTACGCATACAGCATTCTATCCTTTTTATAAGGTCGGATACAGATATTATGGGATCACGGCAGACCATGGCCTTAAGGTATCCTTACAGCCAAAAGTCGCAAGGATTCAAATGGGGGAATCTAGGTGGCCAAGCTGTAGGAAAATATCGGCTGATTATTCTGTCGTCCCCGAAATGTCAGCGGATCACGTGTTTCACACAACAGGCGATATGTGAAGGAGCGCCATCCTGCATAAACACTGTGGCTGTATCACATCACCTTGACTGAAAAACCAGAATAACGGATTGCTCTAATAATGAAGTGCATCGTTGACGGAAGACGGTGTATGCTTGTGGACGTAGCTTCAAAATTTCTAATCATATTTGTTATTCTTTGACTATTGAGTGGACCTTTACGTAATCGCTTCAAAGACCGAAATTTCAGTAAAGCCTTCGTAGAAAAGTCAATGTTTTGTTAAAACAATTTTACCAGTAAAGCACTTTTCTGGAGAGTCAACGTCATCTTGCTTGACTTGGAAACGAGAATGATTGTGGTGCGCATCTCGCCTCTTCCCATCTTGCGGGTTGCTACGCTGTATAGGATTACTATGGTTACAACTTCTGAATATGCCAATAGTTAATTTTACACAACCCCCTCTAGTGGTGGTTTTTGAAACTCATTGTTTTTTCCCCTCGATAAAATTCCCCTCATTTCATTCTGCTATTACCCAATTTAAGTTTAATTTCGCTGTTTATGCTACAGACTACTCGCAAATTTCACGTTTAATTATGGACACCCAGTATATATCAAAAAATTACTAATATTGCTAAAATAATTACAATGATTTAAAATATGTTGTTTTCTAAAAGCCCATGCCTTTGTAAGAAAAAGAAGCAAAATCAGATCTTTACTCAGAAATTCAGTTCAGAGATTGGGATTCAAACATTTCGTGTTGGTAAGTTCAGTCATTGATGCATCGGTAGAGCTATATAAAGTTATAGTTTTACTGCTATGTTTTTTTAACTTAAGGTATCCGACTACGTTCGGGGAACCATGATTTTAAAAAAGCGCATAAATGTATAATTTTCATGATATTTAGTGTCACTTACATGAATACAGAATACATGTATATATATACATATATAGAATACATGTATAAAATTGTTTTAAGGACATTATGACAAAAAAAATTATTTAAATACAATATTTTGGCAAAAAAATAACTTAGAGTAACCTTTTTTCCAAATGTTCTCCTTTTGTAAAAAATGCTTCTATTGTATTTATATTTTGCCTGAATATAGCTCAGATCTTTGTACAGAGGCGCAACTATGATTTTTGAAATATTCAAACTATTTTCAGAATTTCAACCATTTGAAATAATTATCGGCGTATTTTCTTAAAATTTTTCCCTTCTGTTTTCGTAAAACATGGATAAACCGACTTCTGAGTTATGTATTTCAAAAATTCTAGTTGAGCCTCTGTACAGAGGTCTGAGCTGAATACAGGCAAAATATTATTATAATAGAACCATTTTCCTCAAAAGGAGAACATTTGGAAAAAAGATTATTCTAAGTTCATTTTTTGCCAAAATATTGTATTTAAATATTTTTTTTTTGTCATAATGTCCTTGAAACAATTTTATAGATGTATTCTAATCTAAGTGACACTAAATATCATAAATATTATCCATTTACACGCTTTTGCAAAATCACGGTTCCGAACGTAGTCGGATACCTTAAAGTAGTTTTGCTTGATATTATGTATGAATTCTTTACGCAGTTTTGAATTGCAGAATTCAAGGAAAGTTCTCCACAGTATCAGAAATTCCCGTGTTTCTAAATAATTCAGTATATATATATATATACATTCAGTTGTAATAAATAAACCTTTCATTGAAAAACTAGTCCGTCATTAATTTTTACGTATTGGATTTCATGTGATCACTCAATTTCTTTTATTTTAAATTCAAATCTTAAAAATCACTGTTCCTTATCTTGTACATAGTTATTTTTCAATTTCTTTCTCAAAATCTGAACATTTTTATTGTTATTCTCTCGGACAAGGTTTAAATGACATTTTGCTTCCAATTTTTCGAAATGTAAAGATTTGTTAACAAGAAAATGTCCCAGAAATCATTTTTCAAAGTAATGGAATGTCATTAATTTAAAAAGTTGCTTATTCTATCTAGTTATTGTTACCAAAAAGATATGTTTATTTATTATTATTTTTTTTTTGAATTTTAAATACTTCTAAAATTATTCCCTCCTATGAGATTTAAAAATTTTTTTTGTTTTCATATTTCTAAAAGTGTAGGGTTGTGTAGAAAAAAATAATCCCCAAATCACATTTTCTATTGTGAAGGAATGTAATTAATTTAAAAAAGTTATTTATTTAATACAAAATAAATGCATGCTTCTTTGTTATTTTTATTAATTTGTGATCAATAATTCCTCTGCATCATTTAGGTAATCTGAATGTGATTGGAAAGTTATGAGTCCTTACTAACTGCTATTGTCTGGCATCGTCGAAACGATTATAAATTGCCCATCCTAGTCATAACCATATGGACAATTATTCCACCAGACATAGTTTAATGACTTATAAATTCAATTCCATGCTGCTTTGAAGTACGTGTTAGTAATATAAGGATTCTTTCACTCAAGTATAATCATTGTACGAATGATAAGGAAAAGCATATTATAGATTTTAAAAGGAAAATTATTTGGCTACAATGTTTCTTTTGTAGGTTTCATCAGTTTTGAATAATTTAGGATATTTCTCTAGAAAATACATTTTACTATTTTTTAGAAATATGTAAGAATGCTGCATATGCTAATAAGACATGCATTTCGCTGAAAAATATTTGGGTTTAAATTTACTCAAAGGCAGATATATTCCTTCATACATTTTTTCTAGTAGACAGTTTCTTTATATGATATGCTAGTTAAATTTCCATGGTAATGTATAATAAAATATATCATATTTAATTCTTGAAAGAAATTAAAGTATTAAGTATTAATATGTGATATATATATATATATAATTACTATAATAATTACTAACATGAATTAAAAACATATGAATGCAAAATAACCCCTTTTTTGGAATAACTATATGTTTTACATTGAACAAAGTAATATGCAGGAGAATAACTAAAATTGCACTAATAGTTAACACAGTGGTTCTTAAAGATTCAATATTCGCGACCCAATATTCACAATCATAATACTCTTCGCGCCTCCCTCATACAATAACAATGTATTGAATTCAATAATACTATACTTAGACGCTAAAACTGCAACACGACCTTAACCTCTTTTCCACCTGCGTATATAAACGTCTCGCTCAGTCAAAGCGTTAATTTCCCCAGACGTATATATACGTCTTTCTGAAGTACGATCTTTTCTCTGCACTGCTATCCATATAATTATTCCAAAGGCTTTGGAATGCAATAAAAGATCCTTGACAATGTTTGCGAAGGATTTACTTATTTCAGATTATTTGCTCTTCTTTATTCGTGCCGCGCCCCCCGTAGTGCACCACATACGTGCCTCTACGTGGAAAACGAATCTCGTAAATTTTAATCGGTAGTAGATTAATTATAAGCCGTACAAATTATAAAGATAAGTGTTAATTTTTGTATATAATTTTATATATGACAATCCCATGGGGTCACTGGTAATCAATTATTAAACTTGTTCTTAACTTAGTATTGTTAAATTAATTATAAAATATATTATGTAGCACTGATACATTAATAAGTGTAATATATCAGTGTAAGTATGTATTTAATATTTATTATGTCAGAATATATTTTGTTTGTTTACTTTCAGTAAATTAATATTTTTTTAAATAATCTTTTGTTTTTGACTTTTCAATATGCTCGCGCCCCCCTCGAAGAGTCGTCAGGCCCCCCAAGGGAGGCGTGCCCCACAGTTTGAGAAACGCTGAGTTAACAATAACATTTTAAAAATAATATATATATATGT
This sequence comes from Trichonephila inaurata madagascariensis, assembly GCA_019973955.1. Lineage (NCBI taxonomy): Eukaryota > Metazoa > Arthropoda > Arachnida > Araneae > Nephilidae > Trichonephila > Trichonephila inaurata. The sequence goes on along the minus strand of BMAV01022113.1, from coordinate 6,973 downwards.
CAGGTTTGAAAAGTTTAGATTCAAAATTAAGTAAGTAATAAATAAATATATAGAGCGAACTCTTTACCATCGCGTAAGGATTTGTGAGTAAATAAGCCTATTTAAAAGTGGAGCGAGCGCTGACGAAGAAGAACGCATACTCGAAAAGTCTTAGCTGGTGACTCTTGCCCGAAGTATTGTTAACGTTCTACTCGGTTGCGTGCCAAAGGGCCGCCATGTTGGATTTTATGTGATGGAAGCGAAATAAAGAAGTTATTATATACGAGAAGAAGGATGCCTTCCTCATTTTACCAGCAGGCTTGGGGCCTGACATATATATATATATATATATATATATTTGAACTAAATGTGTTAATTAAAGAACTAAATGAAAATATCATTTGTTTTAATATGAAAATGAAAACTTTTAATCAATCAAAATAAATTATTTGTTCAGTTCTGAAAAGCATTTTTGAAGCATTCTAGTGACTAACATTTTTGAAGCATTCTCTAGTTAACTAAAACTTAAATAACTTAATCTTTTTCTCAATATAAAAAATTCGAGAACTAAAAGATTTTAGTAATATTAGATTTCTTTATTTCATCATTATTATCATTTCATCAGTAATACTAGATTTCATTTTATTTCTTTATTCAACTAGTTTTAATGAATTTATTGAAATAAAAACTCCTTAAAATATGTTATAATGTAACAGGAAACAAATATTTACATAGAAATATTTTATCACAACATTTCATCTCATGTCTTGGCTTATTAAAAAATAATTGATTGTTAAAGATTTAATGCCTAATATTGTGTTATAATTTTATTCAATAATTTCATTTTATCTCAAAAGCAATCTGCTGGAAAATATCTTTCAGATAATATTTTAAACGAAGAATAATTTGACATATTTGAAATACTTTCTGTTTGCGTGAGATTATTTCAAAATGCTTTCAGTTGAATTTTGCAATTTCATCACCTACGTTCCCTTGAAAATGCTATTGACTAAATAATTCCTTAGTAATCTGAGCCCCTCTCCTCAATTCAATATCCTTTATTAAATCATATGAAAACCGAAACGTCAACAGTGCTTTGATGCTTCTGTTTAGATAAAACAGAAAGCTCTTTGTATGAACGTTTCTGGTTGGGTGAATATATTGCGTCTAAACTCTTTACGCTTCAACACAAATATCGCTCTGGAAGGAATATGTTTATCTAATGTCAAAAGGTTATTTTCAATCCCATTTAACCACGTCTTTAATTTTCGTTACAATATTTCGCGTTACTGTAAACATTTATAATCCTTCAAGGCTTTATTATTTTTCTTTCCTTTTGTAATGTTTATTTCATACTTCTGTAAAACCTGCAATGAATGAGATATATCAAATTTATTCATATTCAACAGTTAGTAGAGCCTTCACCTGATGCAACTGCAGCCTTAACCCTCCGGGGTATGCATTCCTAAAGTTCTTGGATAATTGACAGTGGCATTTTCTTCAATTTGGCTTGGAAAAGACATGCAAGGTTTTTCACCGATTTTGGACGGTCGCTGCACTCTCAAATTAAGCGATACAACTTATGTTAGAGATTTTCTGTAGGATGCAAGTCTGGACACTCTAGGCAGACCAATTTAGTTGGTTCACTCCATTGTCATTAAACAATTCCGTGTTGGGCATCGCAACATTACAAGTAGCTTTGTCATCATACAATTAACAATGATCCTACCCGTTAAATTGCTACAGGGGATGAAGCCCGTTGTTATCTTGTCCATTGTATAGTAAGAGTCGACGTTGAACTTACCATGAATTGGGTTTAAGGTACCTGTCCATACAGCGAGAAACATCCCTAAGTATAATTTCCCCTCCACCAAACTTTATTGTATGCACAGTGCATTCTGGCAAAAAGCGTTCTCCATGAATGAGCCCCACTCAGATTCTGCCAGCAGCCAACTGGCAGAGATTAAACCTTGATCCATCATTACAGAGAACCTGTTTCCACTCATCTATGATCCGATTTCGAAGTGCATTGCACCATCTCAACCGAATAGCGCAGTTGGATTTTGTAATAAAAGGTTTATGGGTGGCAACACGACCATGAAAATCAAGAAAATGTGCTTTCTGGCAGATTGTATTTATCAAAATAACAATACCTGATGCGTTCTTCAACTCCTGGAGTTAGTAATCTTTCAGTTTGGTGTGGTCTTTCCAAATTTCTTTCTGCAGCACTCGTCGATTTCTATCTCTTAGTTCCATGAGTATGCCGAGTCGAAGCACATTTTGACAATTACCACTCACCTTACACTTTTTAGTCACAAAAGCCAATATTTATTTTGGAATGTTTAACTCTCTAGATATGTCTCTTAAGCATCAGTCATTTCTATGATATCCTTCAATTACACACTTCTCGAAGTCTGACAACTCTGAATTTCATGTCATCTTACACGCACTTAATGTCAATGCTGTTTCTTACACGATGTTTACGTACAGTAGGCCTGAATTATATTAGAATCGCAGATGTTCCCATTTGCATGAGTGTCCAAATAATTATTCGTAGATAGCGTACATGTGGTACATGAGGATCTATAAACGTTTTCAATAAAAAAAAATAGTATATGGTGCGTAAAAAAAATGACATTTTTACGCACTATAAACAACTTTTTAAAACTTAACTGTCATTTTGCAAATAATTCCAATAAATATACGAAATTGTTAGGGAATTTTAAGCAATTTGTAACCACACTACCTTAATTTGTAATAAAAACATATTTGCCAAAACAATACATCGCAGATATCTATCACACTTTCTAATTTGAATTCCGTGTGTATCAAAACTAAATATCTCTATAATATAATTATCAGAGTTGAATATCTAGTTTTTTTTTCTTATGCCTTGAACACTACCTGTAATAAAATTTATCGAAAAATTTTAAAAAAATAGAACTTCGTCTTTGAAAGAGTTTATAATTTAAACTTTTCAAATAGTTTGAATTTGTATATAATATCACTGAATCTTATAGTGGAACAATGAGTCAATAAAGATTTTTAAAAAATATATTTCTCCGAATATGTTTGTATTTTGTATGTATAAGTTAAAAGATTAAATCTGTTCACTTTATATTACCCATTGATAAGCCAATCATTAAAAATAATACCGAAGAGTTGTCGAAGAGATATCTGCATATCTAAAAAAATATTTATTTAGTTAAGCTTGAAACAGATTTAAAAAAGAATTTATTTCTTAAAAAAATGAAGAAATTAGAATATAAATGCTGTGAGAAGTTTTTGTATATACATACAGGGTGTTTTGGCTTAAAGTATCCTCTAACGCGTCATGGCTTATTATTACGAAACTACCCATCAGAATGTAATACACTGTTCATTCGTGGATTGGAAAACCATCCGAGATTTTTTGGGTCTAGTCCGATCGTTCCCACGTACACGCATTATTTGGAAATCGCAGACGATAAACTTGCTACACTGACTTCATTAGTAAATATGTGGACGCCACAGAAAAAGGTGAAGTGCGTACTTGAGCAAGTGCGCACTTGCGTACTTTAACTTCACGCCTGACTGAATTTAAATCAGTCAGGCGTGGGCAGTTACGTGTTAGAACAGAATGTAATGTCGATCCTCCGAAATCAAAATCTATCCACCAACGGGAAAGAACTTTAAAGAAGAGGGGAATTTTGGTATTTCAAACTGGCAAATATCCTCAAATTTTCGTGATAGAACACACTGTTGAACGTGACCATGATTCATTTTGTAGGAGTCTTTATAAGTCTATTAGGCAAGCCAGAAACTTCATTCCATTCTGATCGAACATGTCGCTGTACACACGTGACTAATTTAAATTTCGTTATCTAAAGTACGCACTGCACCTTTTGCTGGGGCGTCCATATATTTACTAATGAAGTCAGTGTAACAAGTTTATCGTCTGCGATTTCCAAATAATACGCGCACGTGCGACTGATCGGACTAGACCCAAAAACTCTCAAAGTGTTTTCCAATCCTTGGATAAACAATTTATTACATTCTGATGGGTAGTTCCGCAATAATAAGCCATTACTTTTGGATACTTTTATCACAGACACCTTGCATATATCTCAAAAGGTTTAAATGGTGTATGGCTCTTATGAATATATCATTATTTTGTCTTCTAAACTGTTATAGACTTGTCGTGTTGTGGGGATGATACATAATTAATCTATTAATTTTTAGAATGACCTCGTTGATGTAGGGTTGTGACATAGCCATCCTGCGATCGCTATGTCTTGTTGGATCCGCGTAAGCTAGAGGTGTGGGATTATCTAAAAGATGAGACATTTTGTAATTCTTAACACAACTTTTATTAAGAATAACTTAAATTACTTAATTCTAAATAACAACTTTCTTTAAGTGAGAATAAGCCACAAATTAAACTGAATATTTAAGTCAGATCGCACAACTAGATCACTTATCTTAATTATATTTAATTATCTGCCTAATCTAACTTCCTATACAAAATATTACCTTTTATAGAGTAACCCTCCTATCTTGGTTGAAGACACTCCTATTCTGCTACTTGTAGATAAGTATACTCCGGCACTATTACTCCTTCTTATAATTAACAATATTAACGAAGATGGGCGTATCCTTCTGCCTTGCGAGTAGGTCGTTCCGAACTGTTCCGCACTAAGTTATCTCTAAGATTGCCGTCCCATCTCACTAAACCCTCTATCCTTTTAAAGTATATCTGATTTGCATTTTCGCCCTGTTTCTCTTTTTGGTATTGGGTTGGAAAAGTTTTGCCATTAATCGTGGCCGTCAAAGAACGTAGGAGTTATGTTAGAAGAAGAACGCGAGAGACGTCACAGGGTAAGAGTTTGCAGAGTGGGGTACGTCCTCTTCACTTGATCGAGGTTCAAACATAAGAGGTGCATCGTCAACAACCCCAGTGTAATTTCAAAGTGTAACGTAGGTAAACACTTATTCCGGGTTGTTATTCAAATAAATGCTTACTTTTCACACTTTTTTACGTTTCCATTAGTCTAGATTAAATGTGATCATCCTTCAATTTTTGAAAATATTCTGGTATTATACCTTTCATTTTTATTTTTTCTCATGTGAGGAAAAAAATACAAGTTTTCTTTGAGAATTCTCAACATGTGTAAAAATATAAATAAAACTACATATTGATACACATCAAAGAAATATTTGTCTTTTAAAAAGATAAAAATACTTTTTTATATTTTCCGAAACTTTCAACACTATATTTCTTGACTTAAATATTGTAATTGTGTAATATTTTTATTAATTCCCAAGCCAATACAAATCAGAGACAACAACTTAAAATATATGATTTCTTACTTTTGTCGAAAACAATTATCAGCATAAGATTGAATGGTTTTATTATTATTATGCTCCAAAAAAGTGGCCTAAGAACATCGAAAATTACTCATGCAATTTATTTGTTAAAACAATTTTGTACAGATCAGAAGCAGTTTTTCAAAAATTCAATTGAAAACATGTCTAGGAAAATATTTTCTGAGACTATTAAAAGCAGTAATTTTCGGCTAAATTAACATTTTTTATTAAAATGTTTCCTTAAAATTATTTTTTAAGCATTAATTAGGATCGTTGTCCTATATACATGCAATTATTTATGAATTATCTCAAGATTCACACAATATGCGTAAATAAATTTCTCAAACTCCCTGGATGATGATGGAAAGCCTATTAATATATAATAAATTTAAATACTTTAGAATATATATATATATATATAACAATCCATCATGTTAAAAAAGAAAACATATTTCCCATAGACTTAAGAAATCTTCTGCTTGTGATAAGAATTTAATTAATTGCCTTATTTAAATATTATATTCCATCAAAAGCAGAGTAAATTGCTTTAAAAGAATCAATAATTGAACTTGTACATTAGTTTTAAAGTCTTAATAACAACCGGTACTTTTCATGTATTTAAGTACTACACTTTGGTTAGATAAAAGTATACTCTCATATCATTATTGGTATTTTTTTTTTATTCTTTTGAAAGTAAATTGCTTTTTGTGTTTATTCGAAATTACAAAAATACTTCAGTAGAATCATAAAAATGAATACTTTGTATATAATTGAAATTAAGGGATTGTTGTTTTATAATTAAAAGATGTCCTTCAACTTTCAAAGAACTTAATAAACTAATATGATTTTGCTTCATAAAAAATTTATTTATACTCTTTATGAGACGAGTAAAGGAAAAAAGCAAAACACAATAGCTAAATATTTTAATGAAATGAAACTTGCCGACATTAGTTTATGACATTCATCAAACGGAAAGCAGAAAACGATAAATTCAGAGGATTGTGCATGACTGCAGTGAGATTTGCGTGCCTTCAGAAAATACTTTCGATTTGTTACGAGAAATTACTTTACCAATTTTTGAAAAGCATCCTTTCTCCGTAAAAGGTTACTTCATATACTTGAAAGTGTTAAACAATTATTGGTAAATACATTTAGAGATAAACTTCCTGTGTAGAATTTTGTATACATTACTTCTAACGAAATTGAGTTACTCTCTTCAACTGCACAACGATTGGTGATGTTAAATACAGCTGTCATCCAATAAGAAATTTTGAAACCGTTTTGTGAAATTGCTTTTTGTATAAAAAAGAAACATTTTGAAAAGGTTCTGACTTACCATTCTTTCTTTATTGTTTACTTTGACTTTGTATGGTTTTTTGAGAAAAATGTTTCAGTTTTCAGAGTGCGAAGAAAAACAGTTTTAGAAAATTCGCTGTTGTTACGTGTGATTTTTGTTCGAGGATATTTTGATCCAGTTTCTATTTGCCTTTCCAGAAATCAATACATTGAAAAATTGCAGTTTAATTTTAGATAAAAGGAATAATATTTTAAATTTTTTTAGAAGAATGAGTATATAACAATTTTTTGGACTTATTAAATTTGTTTTTATTCAGTAGTTATTCAGTTTTTATTCAGTTTTATTGTTATT
>BMAV01022112.1:0-138491 GCA_019973955.1 Trichonephila inaurata madagascariensis | reverse complement strand
TAAATTATTTTTTAAATTTAAATAAAATTTATTTAAAAGGTTTTTTAAAATTTAAAATTTTTTTAATTTTTTTTTGTTTTTAAAAATAAAAATTAAAATAATTAAAATTTTTTAAGAAAAATTATTTTTAAATTTTTTTAAAAAAATTAAATTTAAAATTTTTAAAAATTATTTTTAAATTTAAAAATATTAAAAATAGTTATTAAAAAAAAATTTATTAATTTAAAAATTGGTAAAAATTATTTTTTAAAAATTAAATTAATAAAAATTTTTTAAATTTATTTTTAAAAATTTTTGTTTTTAAATAAAATTTTTTAATTTATTTTAAATTATTATTTTTATTTTAAAATTATTTTTTTATTATTAAAATTATTTTAATTTTTAAAATTTTTTTTGAAATTAAAAAATTTATTTAAAATTTTTTAAAAAAATTTTTAAAATTTAAAAAAATTTTTGAAAAAAAATAAATTTTTTTAAAAAGGACTTATTTATTTTATAAAATTTAAAATAATTAATTTAATAACATATAAAAAAGAATATTTTTATTTATAAAATAAAAAAATTTAAATTTTAAATTAAAAATATATTTTATAACTGTTTTGTAATAGATAATAAATTTATAGTATATTGTATTTCCATTATAAAACTATTTGCAACAAATTTTTTTTTAAAAATATCATTTTATTTATTATATATTTTATTATATTATTTATTTAAAAAATATATTTATAAAATTTAATAAAATTATTTTATATATAATCAAAGCAATTTTTTTATTTTATAAAATACAAAAATAATTAAAAAAAAATATTTTTAAATTTTAAATAAACCTTACATAAATAAATTTATTTAATTTAAAAATAATTAAATGAATTGATCAAAAAGTTGATCGCTGGAATCGAACCTAACCTCCAGCATAGAAAGCATTTCAATCCTGGCTTGAAAATAAAAATTTAATTTTATAAAAAATAAGCATGAAGAAGGCGATTTCTCCGAATTTACGCCCGGGTTTTTGGGGAAAAAAAATTTATCCCCTTCGTTCCCAAAAAATTTCCTTGTTCCCCTCTTTTAAATGAATAATGAAAATTTCGTCAAGTTAAAATTGGAAAATAAGTTAAAATGAGGATTCAAGTTTAAAAATTTAAATAAAACTTAGAAGCGAGGAGATTCAGAAATAAAAATTTAGGCACGTAATTTATTAAGGGCGTTGAAACCCTTAAATAAATCACGTTTTTTTTTCTTGGAGGGTTGTGACATCTCTCGCGTTCTTCTTCAACATAACTCCTACGTTCTTTGACCCCGATTAATGGAAAAAATTTTCCAATCCAATTCCCAAAAGGAAAAACAAGCAACAATGCAAAAAAAGATAACCTTTAAAAAGGATAGAAAGTTTAGTGAGAAAAATGGAAAACTTAGAAAGCTTAGTGTGGAACAGTTGGAAGTGTGTTTAGACGGCCTACTCAGGAATCACGGAGACTCCCACCCTCGCTAATATATACAAGGAGCAACTATTGCACACGAGCATATCAGTCTACCTGAAAGTATCAGCCTCGTTGGTTATTCCTCTAAGGTATGAAGATTGTATTCTGAACGCTAGTATATTATTGAATCAATATTAGGCGGATCTAATTAGTTATATTGATAAGTGATCTAATTGCGCGATCTGACTTAGTTAAACGGCCGTACTTTGGTTTATTCTCACTTAATATAAGTTTGTTCGTTATATAAGTAATTTAAGTTAAATTCTTAATAAATGTCGTATTAAAATTATAGAATGTCTCATATATCCTTCCGATAATCCCACACCTCTAACTTACGCGGAACCCCCAAGACATAGCTATCGACAGATGGCTATGTCACATTATGAAAAGAGGTAATAGGAAGAGGAGAACTCATAGACTTCCGGTGGAGATAGATTCCAAAATTAAAGATTTTTGCAGCAATTTTGAAAAGTATTTTAACATTAAACAATTAAGCATTTCATGTTTGGTTTAAATAAAAAAAAATTAGGTATACTAGAGATATCCTCAAAAAGTATGATTTTTAAAACTGTCATGCCTTACATATTATTAAGGATATTGTTATCTTTCTCATTCATAAATTCAATATTGAAGACATAGATTTAGTAAATACTTCTACTGAGTATTGTACCATACTGTTCATGAATAAATCTTATAATAACATTAATTTCTCAAAAGTATTTAATAAGTAAGTTCATTGCTTGCCAATAAATAACGTTTGCATTAAGAAGGCTTTTAAATACATTAAAAAATAGGTAGCTCAATTTTTAATTACAATGATATTAGTGATTTGCTAAATAATAATATTGTTTGTAATTGTAAAGATTATTCTGAATATGTAAATGATCATCACAAACATGTGGTAACTGGTAATTTAAATATAGTTAAAGATAATACTCTTAGATGTATAATGTCCAAGGTACTAGTTTTAGATTAATGATCTCTAATAATAATAATGCTATTAAAAATCAAATTTCTAAAGATATTAGTAATTTCATTACAAAATTAGCTATTAAATACAGTCTTCCTACTGTAGCTTTTAATGAATTTAAATGCAAAGTATTAAATGATCTATTGAACATTAACTATAAAACTAATAATGATATAACTTACAATAATATTAAGAACCAAATTGCAGACCTACAAAAGAATTTTATCATTGTTTATGTCGATAAAGTACCGGGTAATTATGCAATTATATTTGCAAATGGCTTTATACTAATATGCTAAGCAAACATTTTCAAAATAATTCTGCTTTTATAAAATCTAATTCAAGCAAAAGAGAAATTTTTAATCGAATCTCTGCTTTTTATAAAAAAATAGATTTACGTATTTTGGGTATTAAATTCTCTCATATTTTCCTAACTCCTAAATTTCATAAAATTCCTGTTAGAACTATTACGAATGGTTTTAAAACTTATATTACACTTCCGGGCAAAAAGCTACAAAATGTTATTCAATCTACATTAGACAAAATTGATAATTCTATTATTGTTAAAAATAGTATAGACATTATATTAAGTATATGCAAGGTAAAAATTATTTCTATGCATACCTATGTGATTTTTGAAGATTTATTTTAATTCCGCCAGAATATAGAAGACATATTTAAGATTCTTAAAATAGCATATAGCAAATATTTTTTAAATAGTGTATTGAAATATGATAAATATATTTCTATTATTGAATTAGTAAGAAACTTATATTTTCATAACAACGCTTATTACATAAAGCAAATTAAGGTTTTACCACAAGGGGGACCAGCAAAGAAACTGCTTAGCAAATATCTACTTGCATTTTATGAAAATGAAAGTATTAGTTATGAATCTTATTTACTTTTTAGATACATAGATGACTTAATTATATTTAGAAATATAATAGACGTGTTCCTAACCTTAATTATTATCCCACTATTTAAAATTAGTAAAAACTAATTATAATAATGAGTCGGCCTAACTTTTTGGACCTTCAATTAAAAGGTTAAGAATAATTTGCTATTATTAATATTTTTTGATAAAAGAGACTCATTTTGATTTTAACATTATAAAAATGCCTTTTTGGGGTAGTAACCTACACATATCAATATTTAGAAATATTATCTTAAATTTTATAAAAAGAAACAATGATTTAGTTACTGATAACAAAACAAAGTCATAAAAAACAAAGTTTAAAACAAAGTAATTTTGTGATTTTTTGCAATAATTGTTTAGAATACAATTATCCAAGTAAATTTATTTATAAATATATTTTTATTTCTAATTAAATATATTTTTTATCTTAGTTCAATATTTTATTTAAAATTCCTTCTATTTAGTTTATTTAAAAAAATATTTCTAAAAATTTTAAGCGCTTATTTTAATTGCAATATATCTATTAGTATATAATCATCCAAGTATATTTACTTTGTAATATATTTCTATTTGATTTTATCTATTCTTTACTTTGTTCATTATCGTATTTAAAACTGCGCATTTGTAGTTTTATTTTGTAAAAAAATCTTAGTGGTTTGTTTAATTGCAAAATAAATCTCCAGGTGGCGCCACGGTTTTTTCCTTCTCGTGTATTCATTTCAATCTTTTACTTCATTTCGCGTTGGGAGCTTATTGTGGAAGGTTGAATTTTCGATTTCCAGTAATTATTTTACACGTAAGATTTTTTTTTATTATTTCTCTACTTGAGACATTCATTATTGTTCTCTTTTCTTAGCTTCATTTTAATATATTATCAGGTTTTTCTTTCATGTGTTGTATTAGGCTTAACTTTTCAACTTGGATTTTATATATATATATATTGTGTCGAAAATTTCTGCTGTACGGGGAAGGTTGGATCCATAAAGCATTGCTAACCCTAATTCGCTGGCCTAATTCAGCGACAGCATTAGAAATCATAATAGGTCTCCAATTTAGTCCAAAGACTTTTTTGTCCATCTACATTTGTGTCCTGAGGTGAATTCCAATTTCTTCCTGCTTTAGCACTGTAGGTTCTAGTACTTCTTCACTTTTATTTTATATTACTATATATATATAAGAACGAAAAAATAACAATAGTAAGACTTCGACTTTGAACGAATCACTATTTGTGCTTAGGTAACAATCATCGAGAAAAGCATCAGGTTTCGTCAAAGGTTCTTATAGTTTTCTTAATGCCCTTCTTTACTAATAATTAAGATCTAATGTTATCCCAATTTTTACATAATTTTGTGTTAAGAAATTCCACATTGAATAAGGCCATTAAGAGAACATTTTTAATTGTCGAATATTGTTTCATGAAAAGCTGTACCTTAAAATTTATTTTTAAAGGAAAAACACAATATTAAAATTTTTATAAAAGGGAAAAAAAATGTTTCTATATGAAAGCCTAGTATTTGCTAAATGTACCTAAATGTTACATTGATATTGAAATTATTTACTTAATAAAAAAAGCAGCCAGAATTTTGTAGCAAAAAGTATACTTCGAAAACTTATAGTTAGGATCTATTTCTCGATGCTAAGAAAAAATCGATCGAAATTTTAGAATTCTTTTTTTAAAAATGTTTTAGTGAACTGTGAAGCAGCACATGAGGGTTGTTAGCAACGGACCTCGTAATTTTGAGCCTCTATCAAGTGACGAGGATAATAGCTAAGTTGGCACCCCCTCTCCTAACCACCACATCAATGGGAGGATTTTGAACTTCGACAGATTTAACGTGTATCAGGCCCTCTACACTGTGAGTCTTCCTTGCCGCTTAGTTTTGAACTCGTGAGTCGACAATGCCCACCACGAGTTCGCTATCAAGACCACTTGCAACCACGACCGAAATTTTGAAATATTCAACTATTAGGAAATACGAACGTTCTTAAAGAAAAATGAATGTTAGTAAAATTTAATAAAATTCTGGAGAATGCTCTGGGTATGTGTTCTAAATGCCTGATAACCTTAAATATCACCCATCTTTTCAGATCCTGTGTCTTTATTTATTTGTCCTCCTGATTTTCAAGTCTCATAGGAGAGAAAAAAAAACCCAGAGAAAAAATGGGAGAAAGAAAAGTTTATATATATCCTGAGTAATACTGCACACCTTATAGATGAAACTTTTTCAAAGAATTTACCTATTTTTATTATTTTTCTTCATTTGCCATTAAATTTTAATATTAATCTTCTTTATAATAAAATGTCTAAAAGTTAGTTATAAAATATAAATTCCTTACCATGAATTTTAAACACTTCCATTACTCACTCTGCAACCAAAAGATTAAAAATTTATTTATAAATTATAAATGCACAGATCGCTTAAACTTGCAAAATCTAGGTGGAAACACATATTAATGAGAGAATTTTCTGAAAGCAAAGAAAAGTATTAATCAGCAGTTTTTGTAGGATAAGAAAAATTTTTAAAGAGTGTTCCATATATGTATGGGAAATCATCCGATGGAAGCAGAAAGTTTTGGATGTTACTCAACACATTTTGTACAAGAATTTTGCTGATTGTGTTTCGTATTAAATTGACTACATTAAAAAAATTTTTTAAAAAAAATGTTTTCGAAAAAATTAAAGAGAAGTTTATGTTTAATTATTTCTTTATAAGAATGATTAAACATACATAAATATATTAAATAAATTATTATAAATTTTATTTTACTTTCCTATTTAATCTGCAGCGAAAGTCAGTTTTTTTTTTTTTATTTCGAATAAGATAATAATTTAATAAAGTAAATTACATGCATGTTTCACGCGCACTTGTGCAAGTTTCAAGATATTTGAATTTGTTAATTTCATTTTTATAAGCAGTTCGTATCATTGTAAGAACAGTTCAGAATAAAGCACTAAAAAATAAGTAACAGGAGATATAAATTATTTATTTATTTAAGAAAAATGAGCACTAAAGGAAAAAAAAATCTTGTTTAAAGAATGCATAATGCTAAACAAACATCCAGAACCATGAAAATAATTAAACAATGGTAGAGAAGTGAACAATCAGTTGAACAACAACAAAAACAACACAATGCTTTAAATGGTTTATATAAAAAGAGTTTATTAAAGTAAACTGCTAAGTAGTAGACTAAAGTAGACAAACTCCTAAAGTAGCCGTGGATCGATTTATTGGTAAACGTAAGTAGAGGGTATGTTTTGATTTGATTTTGACTTGGAAACAACACATGAGAGCTGTTGGCGGAATGCCTCACTTAAAGCGCTCAAAAATACCCCCAAGAAACAACTACCCTCATACTCAGTCTTTATTAAAGATTTTCTTTTTTTACAGAAGTCTCAGAGACAAATTTAAACAGAGCTTGTTTAACGCGAATTACATAGTTTCTTCATATTACATTACCTACAGTATATTCATACCGAGTACACAATTTTTTGAAAGAAAAAAAGAACAAAAGTATATATATAAATCATTTATATACTGAGAAAAAAATGCAAATACATTATATGATACATATAAAATATGTAGAAGGAGAACTGAACCAAGGAAAATAGGACTAAAAGATTGACCAGCAAAACATAAATAAATAAAGAATAAAGAACTGCATCTTCAATGAATGATATTAATTAATAGACGATTACTTCAATTAATTAACTAAGGATTACATTAGAATTAAGCACTTTAATAAGAAAAGAGAAGAACTAGGGAGAAGAAAGAAGTTAAAAAGTGGGGGAAAAAGCAGAAAACTATTGAATTTCGGCAGAGATATCTTTTTAAAAACACGAAATTAACTTCCCATAGACATTTGAATTGTTAAATGCAGAGATAAGCTACACACGATTTACGGAGAGGACTGTTGGCAATGGCTCTCACAATTTGAAATCACAGTCAAGTGATGAGGATCAGTCATCCCCAACTCTCTCTATTGAAACTTTCACACCACGTTAGATTTAACCCGCATTTTACTCTTTCTACACGACAGATTTAACACATGCATTTTACTCCTTCAGATTTTCAGTGATTCGAACGCGACAACACCAGCTAGTTAATGACGATGACTACCAGCGTGAACACAATTTCAGCATATTAGTAAGTGAGATTAAGCATTTTTGTGGGAATAAATATTCCGAGTTATAGGTTCTTATTTTTTGATGTTCGGTTGGGTGAAATTGGTTTTAAATTACCAGACTGTTAAGAGAACTGTAGTAAAAGTTCCTTCCTTGTCTAAGCTGTAATAAATATATGCATGGATTTCAATTTTAAAAAACAACGTAAGAATAGAAATAATTTTTACTTGTAATTTAGAATATACATTTTTAAAAAAAAATTAAATAAAAGACTTTGAAAACTCCCCTGTGCAGAATCTAATAGGGAACTAAATAATGACTGACAAAGCTATTAATCATTATAAAACAATAATAGAAATAATATATAACTGAAAGAAGACTATTATTTAAAGTGATCTAAAAATTATAATAACGGACATTTGAATTCAATTATAACATATACTAGATTTTATGGAAAGGTTGCTTTTTACAAAACATTACGTTGTAGCTTGAGTCACATCTGTGAAAAATAATATCACACACAAAATTCAGTTCATGAAATCAGTATTGTCTCATTAATTTTGAAACTCATCTCGTAATTTCAGTTGCTAAAATATACAAACGCTTCTACAGAGTTTCAACTGCGTTTGTGGTTTGTAGTTTTATTTTTTAAGTGCCAGATTGCTTGTTTATTAATGCCACACTACGAGGGCTATTGACGGCGGACCTCATAATTCTGAACCATGATCAGGCGACGAGAACGACACCTTAACTGGTACCTCCTTCAAACTTCCACACCAAAACGTGTTAGAACTTTATACCTTAAAAGATTTAATGTGCATCCCCCTACACTGCAGGTCTTCAGTAACTCTAGATTTTGAAACCACAACTTGATAACGCCATCCATGAGCTCGTGAAGATGTTCATTTGGCTATTACGGCCATTTTTTAACTTAAGACAAAAGTGAGATGCAAGTTTTCTGTAGTTTTCAACACAAAATGCAGTCTAATATAAGATTCTGGAGAATTAAGGTTGATGTTTAGAGAAATGTAACATCCATAGCTTCAATTTAATGGTAGAGTCTCTCAAGATCGATACTCAGAAACAGTTACTAGAATGAATTTAATTTATACTTCATAATACCTTTCCATGATATTATATATCTTAAACTTCTTCCAAGTCAAACTTCTGCCAATTACCCATTTAATATTTTAGCATAATATGACCACAGAAATAACAAGGATCAACGAACGTACTATCAAGAACTTAAAATGATGTAATAGAGGCCAGAGGCTTAAAAAACAGTAAATAAGAAAGAAAGAAAAGGGATGTATAACAAGATAAAAAAAATCAGTAGTTGAGAAAAAAAATAGTAAAAACAATGATGGTGAGTGAAAGAGATAAAAATATCGATGAGACAAATAAATGACAAAATAGCAGTGGCATGACGTACACCCCGTATTTCCCCGCATTGCGGGGGCAGGATTCTAGGGGTCCAAAGTCGGACTGACACCAAGTACATACCCTTTGTAGGGTCTGTCTTGGGGCCTAAAACCTGGCTTTGCAGGGGAGCCCTAATATTCTCCATTACGCCACTGCAAAATAGGAATAAGTATATCAAATATTTGTTTCAGAACTGTATAAGAATGTCATAAGGAAGTGTTAAAAAAAGGAAAATTAACACACTAATTTTGTTCAATACATTAAAAGATTGGAAATGGAAAAAAAGGGAATTCTTTGGGTTTTCCCCCATAAATTTTGTATACATCTTCATGTTTTTTCTCTTATTTGAATCCCAAATTTTTGTTCCCTTTGTATATTTTATAAGTTTTTTGAACAGTCATAAAAAAGCCGAATAACTTCTAGAAATTTTCTAGTAATTTAAAAATTAATTTGGGTTTGTATAAAACTTAAGCAACTTTTTTTTTCCATAACCCCAAAGAATAAATCATCTGAGGGCATATGCTTAAAAAAAAAATTTTGAACTTAAAAAGGACAGTTATGCAAAATGAATACAATGAATAAAACAAAAAAAAAATAGGCTTTATTGAACTCATAGTATTGTTAAAAAGTTTTATCTATAAAAAGAAAAAGAACAGAAAACAGATTTTCCCAAAAGGTATGAGATATGCTCTTCCCTTCCCTACAATGGTTGCTTCGTACCATCTCCCATACTAAAGAACCAAGATTGTACAGCAGTTCTTGTGGGAATCGTATTCCTCAATCTTCATCTGTTTCAATTGTTGGTGTTCCTAGAGAATGTCATTGTCCCACAAGGCATCTTCCTAAAGTACCCCAAATTTATATTCTAGGGGTTTGGGGGAAAACCTAGGCAATCCATTCGAATGATATCTTCACTTTCTAGTAGCTACTGAACATCACCCAGTCCGGTGTGCCCATCCCTGTCAACCATAGAAATGAAGTCTGGTCCAATACCCACCCCGGGAACCCCCAGACTCCCGGGGAAAAAAATTACCTCCTTAAAATAGCGATCCCCGATTATAAAATCTCTTTAAAAATCATGGGTTTGGGTCCCCCCCAAAAATAATCCCTTTCCCCCGCCCCAAAAACCCCCAGAACCCCCGAAACGGTCTCTTTCCGGGATGTTACTGGGGGGATGAAATAAATGTAGAAATCAACTGATGTTGAGAATCGCTTATGGTATTGAAAACGACTCTCATCCTGGGGGGGACCCGATTTTCCCATTGAGGAGATGTTCAATTTTTTTAATGCTTCTTACCCCCTTTTAAACGAGATGCTGCTGATGGCCGATTTTTCAAATGGATGCGGTTTTAAAGGATGGGGGAAGGGGGGCCCCTTTTTATGAAGTCGTCTGACCACAGTAAACCGTGACATTTATCACCTTGTTGGCTGTACACAATTGCTGGGCAATGGGGCTTTGCTGACTGATATCGGGCTCTTTTCCCTGCAGAACGACATATCGGTCACCCTTTTTTTGTTTTTTATTTTCCTAGGAAGGTCACTACCCAATCTTTATAACACCCTGTATCTAGGGTTTTGGGGAAGGCTTTCCAAGCGCAAAAAGGAACAATTTGTTGTTTCCCAAACTCTTCGGTTATGCTGGACAAACTATGGCCTTCCTTCAGTTTTTCCGATCTTTTTTAAGTGGAAAGTCATCCAAGTGTTTAATCAGCCAAAATTACCTAAAAAGAACTCACTTGCTTTTTGCAGTGAATTTTTTTAAAAAGCCCACCTTTTTCCCTTTTTTATTGAAATCTTAAACTGCACGTGCTGACCACACGCTTTTTCCCAACCCCCTCCACGCGCTTATGACGTTTTTTTCCCTGAAAATTTGCATACTATCATTTTTTCTACTGATTTACGCGTGTTCATTGTACTGATCATAAAAACCCCCTTTTCTCTTTTTGGCTGTTTGAAAATTTACAATGTTTTTTAATTTTTGCATAGCGGTGTACTTTGGGAAAGGGGGTTTGAAATTTTTGTATTAACGAAATTAAAAAGTCAAAATATTTCTTTTAAAAAATTATAGATCATTTTTTTTAAAAGGAAAACTTTTTAATTTTTTGGGACATAATTACGTAATAAATAATGACAAAATTAAAAAAAATTTTTTTTATTCGGGATGTATCCAAAAAAACCTTTACACTGATTCCCCAAAGGCCCTTTTTCACAACTGGTCGGTGGCAAAAAAGGCCCCAAAGGAAAAAAAAAAAGTACGGCAGGGAAAAAAGCTCGGTTGAATTCGGGGAGGAAAATTAATATCGCATTCAAAAAGCAACACTAGACTACTGATGAAAGACTTCGTTTCAAACTAAGGCCAAGTGAGAATATATATGTACACATGATAGAAGTAATGGGTAATATAAAACCGGTTTTATACTCTTAAAATTTTGTAATTTAAACGAAAATTGATGCTTTAATAAATAAAACTTGGTCGTAAACCTTAAAAAAAAGGGGAATAGAGAAAAAAATTTTGTTAATTTTGTTTTTTAAAGGGTATTGAAATAAAATCCCCAAAAAATTAAAATCAATAAAGGGGCCCCAAAGGTAGGTTTTCCCGGGGTTCATTTCCCCCTAAAAATATATTGTATTAAATAAAAAATATAAATTGTCCTCTAGAGGTGTTTTTTTCACGCAGACGTAGCTAGTTTCTTAAATACGAAAATCATTATCATAGCATTAGATACAATATTTTGTTTTAGCATAGCGAAAATACGCATACATTTTTTTACAGATAGCTAAATATATTTCTGGAAGTATTTTTTCTTTATATTATTATAATTTCTGGAAGCAGGATTATAGTATATTATATCCTGCTATATCCTATCTTAAAAATATTTGCATTTTTTCCCTTTTAAGGATTCATTAAAATTTATTAATAGCAAATTATACATTTTTAAAAAACACCACAACTTTTACAATTTATTCCCATTGTACAGGGGGACCCCCCAAAAACACCCAAATACAACACAGCTAGATTCCTTGTTGGGAGTACATAAAAAGTGCCCTACGAACTGTACCTGTACGATCCACAGTCTAAAAGGGAAAAAAACGGTTTTATTTTGCTCCTGGCCCTGATTGGCTGGATATGGCATATCTGGCCACTGGATCGGAAGTGGGACCCCGGTCCTATGACCACGACGATTGCCAGATCTCTCACCGTTAGATTTTCCCTTGGCCAAAACTTAAAGGGAAATTTGGGGTATCGAGACATTGTGACCACACAAACGGACTCAGTTGCACGTCTGCATGTTGCTTGTACTTTGGTGGACCCCACGCTGTTGCGATGGGGGAACTCATCCATTCTAAGGCACACTAAAGCTTGCCTCAATATTATTATAATACAATTTTTAACCTCCTCTGCTCCCCTTTGGGACTTCAAATTTTTACCCTCCCCATTATTTCAGAGCACCTCCTCCTTCAGGGGTTCCCTTTTGTCGGGGGTTTTGGGCCGGAAGGGTTTTCCCCTTACTTTTTTATTATCCACCACCAATTGTACCCTCCTTTTTGGAATGGCAACCGTAAGGGAAAGGGTAATTGGGGGTTTCTAAATCTCATTCACCTTAAAGACATCTGGGCTCCCACCCTTCTGTAAAAATTTTTAAGAAATTTTTTAAAGGAAAATTTTTCAAACTTACAGTGTAGAGTTTAAAAATTGTATGAACTGTTTTCAATTGTTTTAATAATCCCTTTTCAAAGCATCCCTTTTGCCCGGGGGTCATTATTCTTTGTTGGGGTCACCGTCATTGTACAATTTAAAAAAAAGGTTTTCTTCAGTTTTTATCAAGAAAATCTTGGGGATCCGACTACGTTTGGAACCGTGATTTTTTCAAAAAACCTATAAATGGACATTTTTTTATGATATTTAATGTCACTTAGATTAGAAAAAAGTATATAAAATTGTTTTGAAAATATTATTACAATAAAAAAATTTAAGTACAATATTTTTTACAAAAAGGGAAAGTAGAATGACCCCTTTTTGAAATTTTTTCTCCTTTTGTGAAAAATGCTTCTATTATAATAATATTTTTTTCCTGTATGAAACTCAGTCCTCTGTACAGGGCCAATTTAAAATTTTTAAAAAAAAGTTAACTTATAAATTTGGGGTTTTTCCATTTTTTGACAAAAAGGGGGGGAAATTTTTTAGAAAAAAAGCCTATAAAATTTTTCAGTTGGTTTGGAACTCTGAAAAAAAGTGAATTTATCAAAAAAAAAAATATATATAGTTCAGGGGGCTCTGGAGAAAATCTTTACTTTATATAACCAAAACACACAAAAATATTTTTTAGTTTTTGAAGCATTTTTTTTAAAAAAGGGGAACATTTTTTAAAAAAGATTTTCAAGGGTTTAAATTTTTTCCAAAATATTGTATTTTTAAAAAATTTTTTTTTTAAAATGTCCTTAAAAAAATTTTATTCATCTATTCTAATCTAAGTGACACTAAATATCATGAAAATTATCTATTCATGCGCTTTTTTAAAAAAACACGGTTCCCAAGAGTCGGATACCTTAATCATTGTTGTAATCAATTTCCATGTCAATATCATTTTAAGTGCATAGCAACATCAAACTGTTAAGCTTTTCATTTTTTTATAAAATAAATTTATCTTTACTCTCTCGGGGGAGAAATGTTTCTATAAGACTCGCTGGGCATTGTAAGTTCTCTGTAATTTTTTTGTTTTTTTTTTCGTTTTTTCCTTCCGGTTTTTTCGCCCCCCAAAACCCTTTTTTGCCCAAGGCACCCTGCCTAGTGTGCCTAAGCGGAAAAGCATCCTATGAGCATCTGCCTTTTAAAATATTTTTCAAATACTGTTTTGATATATCCCAAAACGGGGTTTTTTTTGCGCTTTGTCCCCACTTTGTTTTTGCATTTTATCGTAAAAAATGGGGTCCCCGCGTACTGGTTTTTTTTCTTTGGTCATTTTTTTTGGGCTTCCCAGCGACGATTCCAGCTGGAAAAAGTTTTTGGGATTTTTGGGACACCCTAGATTTTATAGCGGCGAATATTTCTAATATAATAAAACCATTAAAATTTTTTTTTCTAGTTACTTCTAGCTCTGAATGAAGAATGGAAATAACAATTTAATGTTGAATACAAATGTAAATTTTTGTATGCATTAATTTCTTTTTTAAAAAAATGGGCAATTTTTAGATTTGTAAAAAATTATCCAACAAATTATTTTAAACCTCTAACATTATACTAAAGTCACGGTTGAAATACTTCAATTCGAATCAGCCAGACTTAATGTCACTTTACTATTTATCAACTAAGGAAGATTCCTCTTAATTGGAAGAATGATAAAACAACTTTTGTGAAAACAGAACATAACTAAATGTGTTTAAGTCGTATTAAGAATTTTTAAGAATGAAACAAGGCAATTTTCAGAAAACCTACAAGGCTTTCTATTTATAATTATATGAAAATGATTTTTAAAAGAAAATTCTCATTCAGATTCTATATTAACAGATGGGTGCTTTTTCAGAATCTGGCTGGTCTAAGAGACGCAATTATAAACGAACACAGTTTCAGGATCCCAAATTGAATTGAAAAAAAAAACGAAAATGAAGAGTTAAGAGTTGATTTAAGATCTAAACTGTAAAAAAACATATATAAGCAATTTCAATAAACAGCTTGCTCTTTATTTGGTGTTTCAAAATTTTGTAAGGCTTCGGAGAAACGGAAAGAAATTACTTCCTGAAACAAAAACTTCCGGGAAACCTCTTAAGCGACAGCTCAGGAAATCTACAGCTATCACGTGTTTCCGATTTCCAAAGCATGAGTTTGAAGCCATTTTGAAGAAGAAAACGAAAAAGAAATTGGCAGTTTTAGGGAATCTTGAAATTGACAGTAATGCTAAGTTCAAAGTTGTTCATTCTTTATGTTTAAAATTCTGAAAAAAGGATTATCGGCGTTTTTTTCTTAAAATTTCTCCCCTCTGTTGTCGTAAAACATGGATAAACCCATTTCTAAGTTATATATTTCAAAAATTCTAGTTGAGCCTCTGTACAGAGATTTGAGCTATATACAGTCAAAATATCATTATAATAGAAGCATTTTTCACAAAAGGAGAACATTTTGAAAATGGGTCATTCTATGTTCATTTTTTGTCAAAATACTGTACTTAAATAATTTTTTACTGTAATACTATTCTTAAATCATTTTATATACATTTTCTAAGCTAATTGACACTAAGTATCATAAATATTATCCATTTATACTTTTTTGCAAAATTACGGTTCCGAACGTAGTCGGATACCTTAATCGAAATTTTGGGAAGAAAGAACTTTATAATGGAAGAGATGTAAATTAGGTAAATAGAGAATTCTTCCTTGAGAAGAGGAATTATTTGAGAAGATAATATTTCGAATAACCTTTCACAATTATTGGCATTCCGATAATAAATTTATAAAATAAATTGCTCCATTGAAGACTCAGCATACATTTTAAAATTAACTAAAAGAATATGTTGACAAGATATGAAGTTTTCCCCTCTTTTTTTTTTCCTTTTTTTTTTTTTTTTTTGTAAGTGAAATAAAGGCTTTAAACGAATTTACTGCATCGTTAAGAAAGTTTAATCATGGATTTTGAAAGATAATCTTTATACTAATTGATAAATCATCACTAATTATAAAAATAGAAAAAAATGACGTGAGTGATAATTGTGACTGGAAACATTTCCTAATTGACATTTTTACGTTCTTTAAAAGCATTTGAGATGTGAATATCCAAAAAATATCAATTTTCCCTCTTTCTATATTTTTTCTCTCCTTTTCATATTTTCTGAATGTTCAAATATTTTTGTTTAAAACGATGTATGATATATAACAATGCGCAAATGCAGATTACATTGGGTTATTGAAGAGGTCTGTATAATTTGTACATATGCACAATGGTCAAATATATAGGATTATATATACACTGTATGAAAAAAAAATCTCAACCCGAAGAAAGATTTGTGTTAGATAAAGGAAACTTGGTAGGCGTGTTTATACATTTGAAAGATGACATCGATTCAAATTTTCGCCTTTTAGTGTGACTTTAGTAGCGCCACTCAGAACTAGCCAATCAGGATTGCTTTAAATACGTGCTGTAAAGTTCGTCAGCGTTATTTGTCTGAGAAATTTGACATATTGAGTTGTGTAAGCCAAGAATGCCTTTCAGAAGACGAAAAAGCCATTATGAACAGCTCACCGAGTTTGAACGAGGTCATGTTATAAGGCTACGAGAAGGTGGAATTTCTGTCCGTGATAATAAAGAAGGACTTGACCGGAATGTATCCACTGTGCATGATTGCTGGGAGCAGTGGTCAAGGGATGGTACTGCCTCAAGAAGACTGGGTTCCAGGTGGCACTACTGAGAAGAAAGACAGCCGTATTCGGCGTACGGCTGTGGCGCATCACACTGTGTCTGAAGCAGAAATTCGAGCTGAAGGTGGTATCACAGTGATACAATGAACTGTTACAAATCGATTACTGTAAGGACAGCTCAGAGCCAGGCACCCTGTAGCGTGTACTCAAGCCATTGCAGTTTGCAACGCCAGTGGTATCAAGCCAGAGCTCATTGGAGAATGTAGTGCAGTTCTGTTGTGTTTTCTGAAGAAAGCAGGTTCTGGCTTGGTGCCAGAGAGGGCCAAAATGTTTGGTCAAAAGGAGGCCGGGGGAGCGGTTGGGGGAACCAAACAATTTTGGGCCTAGACACACGGGACCTACACCGGGAGTCATGATCTGGGGAGAGATTTCCTATGACAGCAGGAGCACTCTCGTGGTTATCCTAAACACACTGGACTGAGAATTTGTACGCCAGTCTAGTAATTCAATCTATAGTACTGTTGTTCATGAACAACATTCAAGGGGGAAGTTTTCCAAGGGGATAACGCTCAACCTCACACCACTGTTGTAAGACAACGTGCTCTACAGAATGTTGACATGTTACCTTGGCCTGCGAGATCACCAGATCTGTCTCCAAATGAGCACGTGTGGGATATCATTGGGCGACGACTCCAGCATCATCCAGAGCCGGCACTGACCGTCCCAGTATTGATCCAACAACAAGCATTGAGCTTCATACCACAAAATGACGTTCGGCATCTGTATGACACAATGCATGCAGGCTTGCATTCAAAATTCTGGAGATTACACCGGCTATTAATGTAACAACATTTCACATTTTAAATGCATTTTCTTGAGCTTAAATTAACCTGTGATCTTCAAAATTTAATCAATTAAACATGTTAAGAGACAATTGTATTGTCCAAATTTCATTACTATACAATAATTTTTTCTCGGTGTTGAGATATTTTTCTCCGTCAGTGTATATATACATTCGAAATGAAATCCGACTCTCCAAACACCTGCATCACACAACATGAGAACAAGGATTTATTTAAGGTATCCATTTACGTTCAGAGCTTTACTTTGATATACAAAGTCGGGCGAGTGAGTGAATATTAACGTCACACTGTTCAGCAACACGAGGGCTTTTGACTACGGACTTCGTCATTTTGAACCATGGTCAAGGTGACGAGAAAGACACATGAGCTGGCAGCTCCTCTCCTAACTATCACACCACACCAACGGGAGGACGTTTGAGCTCTCGACAGATTTATCGTGCATCGCTCCCCTACACGGTGGGTCTTTAGTGGGCTCGAACTCGTGACAAGGCCAGCCACGATCCGATACCTTGACCACCGTGGCCTCAAGAGGAGTATAGAGTAACATTTTACTTTATTATCTAAAACTGTTATCAATTGGATCAAATCGTCCTCATCCAAAGGGAGAAACATTTTTTGGGATTCATGCTAGAACAAAAAATTTGTGTAAAATAAAATAATTCGTTAAATTAGTTTACCGTGTTATTTCAAAATCGCGTAAAAAAAAAGAGTTGGGTGTATATATGTATGTCTAGCCAATGTATGTGTAGCCAAGTAGGTGGATTTTCATGATGCAGAAAGCCGACAGTGGTCATGTCGTATGATTATACGACATGTAAAAGGCCCCTAGAGTGTCTGTTTGGCTTGGGAGCTCTTGGCAAAATTAAATTTTAGTACAGGTTCGCCTCGTCAGAGCTCAAGTGTCTCCCTCTAGGGAGGAAACTGTTCGTCAAAATTACCTGCGGTGATTGGTATCCGCCTATATGGTGCCGCATTAAAAAGAGATACCAGCTTCTGAAGAATGTACTAGATCTCCAATGGTAAAACACCAAACCGTAGCCCATTAGAAATAAAACAATACAAATATATGGCAGGAAGATGGCTAGGGCTCTACACGATTCAAATCCGTGGAAATCATTGGGGTTAAAATATCGGTGCAAGATAATTTTGTTGCACGTTGAATTTATAACTGAAATCCATCAAGCTTTGGGGCCTAATCCGCCTCTCCGCAGAAACAGAAGAAAGTGTTGAATACAATACCAGCATTTACACCATGACGCTTTGAGTATTTCAATGCAAAATCGATATTCAAATCAAAGGGAGTGAAGAATCAGGTGGACGTCAAACGCAACGATTTTTTGGCTCGATGGTAAATTTATTCTGTGGCATACTTATTTTCTTCTTTTTTGACGATTCCGCCTAGCTTTAATGCGAAATACTGCCGTTTAGGTTACAGGTTCACTGTTTTTGAATGTTATTTGTGGAAGCGGATTGATTGATTGCTTATTAACACACACTTTGTAGTTAAAAGTTCCCCGGTCTTTTTCTCCTTGATGGGAATTATCTACAAATTCCAGGAACATAACAGTCATTCCCGGGAATACTTCGAAATTTCGAAAAATCTAAGAACGAGCTATTTTTATAATTGATATCAATAATAATTATATAGAAAATAGGTATGCACATTAATTCCAAAATTTATATTCATTTATATATTGAGTTAAAAAACACAAAAAATATATAATATGTTAATTATTCGTATTTAAAGTATGATTTAAATAATCATAAGCTATCTATACTTTTATCCCGTAAATTATTGGATTGTTAAGGATATGAAAAAATGTTATAATTCAAGAAAAAAAATTCCACGTGAAAAAAATAATTACAAAAATTAATGTTCTTTTTACTGGCTTTTTTGCGTTACTAATTTCTCTATCGTTTCTAAATAATATATATATATATATATATATATATATATATATATATATATATATATATATATATATATATATATATATATATATATATATATATATATATATATATTATACATTCAAGTATATATTATATATATATATATTTGAAAACTTTTATTTCCTGCTGGAATAACAATCACTTGTGTTAAAAATGTGTTTACTATTGTACTTAAGAGATTTCATTTGTATAACTGATTTTTTTGTTTTTATATGGAATTTATATATATATATATATATTTGTTTTATAAATATAACTTAATATTAATGTAAGAACTCACACAAAAGTATGGTTAAGGTATGTGACTACCTTCGGAGCACTTTTTTTGAAATATATAAAATTTCAATTAAATAAACATTTTTTTATTTAAAATGGGACATAAAAAAAGGGAAATTTCCAAAAGTTTTTAAAAAATTAAAAAATTAAATTTTTGGAAAAATATTGGGAATTTTGAGTGAAATTTTAGTAAAAAAATTGCAGTTGCGGTAAGGATTGTATTGAAAAATTTAATTTTTATATTCTTATAATATTTATACAGTACATTAATGCCATTATTATCTGTGTTGATAGTTAAAAATTTGTAAATACTTCTAAAAATTTTTAAAATATGAAAATTTTTTATGAAAAAACTAATTTTTTTAAAAAAACACAAATGTTATTTTCCAAAAAGTGCAAAAAAAATAAAAAAATATAAAACACAGAGATTAGATTATAGTCAAAAATTACAGAAAAAAACTAAATAAAACATTTTCTGAAAATTTCAAGTCAATATCTTAAAAGAAATTTGTAGTGAACTGTGCCGTGAAAAAAAAAAATTGAAAACATAGTTTCCCCTGAAAATGTTTTTAAAGATTTTAATACAATATAAAAAAATTTTCTACCAATTGAAAACACTTTTAAACTCTCCATATTTAAAAGCTCAACCCAGCTTCATGAAAAACTGTGATGGGGGCCATTTTTTTTCCCCCGTTTTGTTGTTTTCGGGAGATTTTGTAGACTATAACAATTGTCGTTTTTAAGGAAAATTTTTGGTAAAAAATTGCAGTTACGACAAATCTTTTTACACAAAATTCTAAAAAAATGTATTAAATTAATATTTATACAGCAAATAAAAAACATCTTTTTCGTGATAGGAATCAAAAATTTGTAATGCTTTTTTAAAAATTTTTTTAAAAATGCCAATTTTTATGCAAAAAACCCCTTTTTAAAAAATTTTGCTTTTTTTCATAAAAAGCCCAAATTAAATACATAAACATATACACAGAGATTAGATTTTTTATTCATAACAAGATAGAACTACATAAAACATGTTCTGAAAATTTAGATTTAGTATCTTAAAAAAATTTTGTGTAGTGAGTTTTTTCATGAAGAAAAAAAATTGAATAACAGTTTCTCGTAAAAAAACATTTAATAATTTTAACTCTAAAAAAAATATTATTTTCTTTCTAACTAAAAAATTTTCAAAAAGCCCCATATTTATAGCTTAAGCCCTTTTAGCTTCATTTTTAGCTAATTTTGGGCTTTTTTTTGGGGTTTTTTTTTTTGGGGAGTTTTGTTGAGAAATGACTGGCGCTGTTTTTATTTTTTGGGAATTTTCTGTGTCAATTCCCATATAATTTTTTTGTGTCATTGGGTCAATTTCTATACCTAAATAATTAAATACAGGCAACAGTCCTAAAAAACCCGAATTTTATAAGATGACAGCAATGTATGAACCCCACAACAAAGTTTTTATTAACAAAAAATTTTTTTTCGGCAAAACAGACCACAATATATTATTAAAGCTTTATTTTTATTTTTTAGTCATGACATGAAGGCATTTTTTTGAACCCTTTTCACAGAGTGCAAATAAGTAATTTTTTTCACTTTAAATCACTGAATTTGAAAGGCTTGCTGTTTTTTCTACATATACTTTTTCCATCACATAATGCTTGTTTTTTTACCCTTTCACCAGCGGTCTTTTCCCCGTAGGACATTGCCCATGCATCGGATTTTTTATTGTTTGAGCAGCAGTGAAAGAAGGCAGCTATTACAGCAGATTGATTTTTTTGAGGCATCCAACATTGCTGTGGATGGCAATCCCATAATAGTTCTGCAGTTTATCAATAAATTTATCAGTTAATTTTCCCACCAAGTCCTTTTTGGGGTTCTTTTTTTTTTCCCCTAAACGTGAGCCTACTCTTTTTTTTATGACCTATACATTAAAAGTTTTAAGACACCTTTTTTACCCCTATATATCTTTCAATTTGTAAAAAACCCTTGGGAAACACCCATCACCATAATACTGATGTACCGGGGGATCTCGTTTGGGTTAGTGACCTTCAAAAAATTTGAAATCTCCAAAAGCTTCCATGTTTCCAGAGGATCCTTTTTAATTTGAACATTCATGCTCAGATTTCATTTCCCTTTCACAAATTTTTCAATTTTTCAATACTGTGTCATTACTTCCAGATCTAAAATTTTTTCCCGTATCAATGGGGGAAAAAACTGAAACGCAGCCATTAATGACATATGGCCCTCCGGGGGCCCATGGCCATCTTACCGAAAACCCCCACAAATTGTACTTTTTTTTTTAAAATTTTGCACTTCTTTAGATGAAGCTTTTTTATATTTTCTTTTTAGAAATAACTGTACTGCTTCCAGCAGTTTGGGGTTCATGAGCTCTGAAGGTATTTTTTGAAATGAATGGCAAATTTAAAGTGATAACCCAAATTCTTACCAGCTGTGAAACCCTGCCAATCAATCTCAATCCAAAAAACCAAAAAAGTATTGAGAGAGAATTTTTATTTTCTTTTTGGAGAAATGAATCATGTTTCCCACAACTGCAGGCCACACACAAGTTAGAGCAAAAATCCTTTCCCCAGAATTTTTCTAACAATTTCCCAAACCAGTTTCATAACATTCCGGACAACCCCAAAAGGATTAAATAATTCCCATCAAAGCTTGAAATTAATAATTTTATTCCCCCGTAGAACCAGAAATTCAGGTTCAGGCACTCAAAAATGTTTAATTTTTCTTCACTTGCAGACGTATTATTACTGTTTTTTTTGCTAACTTTGGGAAACCTATTACTATAAAAATTTTCTTTTTGGACACTTTCGATCTAGCTTTCGGCATTTTTAAATTATTCACAATCAAAAAAACGTTAACATTAAAAAGAAAAAAGAATGAGAAAAAACCGTTAAAGTATCAAAAGTAAGTAATAATTAAGAAGAACCGGGTTTAGAATGAAAAATGTAAACAAAATTTTAAAAAGATAAATATTATTGCCATTCCCGTAAAAAAAAAGCTTTTTAAAAAAAAAACAGTTGCCAGATTAAAAAAAAATTAATAAATAAAGGATACGTTGATTATAAGCTTACAATAAATATTAAATATTTTTTTAGTTTTAAAAAATCACGAAAAAAAACGTTCAAACCCCTTTTTTGTTTTTCATTTTTTTCTCTTTTTAAAAACCCATTTCCGGTTTTGAAAATTCCATTTCCGGTTTACTAAATAAGCTATAACTTAGTTTTTAAATACCGAGGAACTAAAATAAAATATTTTTGGGATCTTTTAAAAAGTAAGGGGGAAAAAATATAAAACACAAAAAAAAATTTTAGAAAATTTTCTCCAAACCAAGGATTTTGGGTAGTCACATAACCCTTTAAAAAATAATAATTAAGAAAAATGGCAAGATTTTTTTTAAAAATTTTTTCTTTAAATGGTTCCATTCCTTTCTTCAAACTGGTTTATTCAGTTAAATGGCTTATTATAAAATTTTTAAAAGAAGTATTAAATTAACAAATCAAATAAAAAAGTTTAGTACTCACGCTATCCTAAAACAAGTAAATCGTTTTGAGATTGGACATATTGGTAGACTATAAAAAAAACGCCCCTTCTAAATCTAAATAGTAATTTACTTTAAAGTTCAATTTAGGGGAACCAATCTTTAAAAAAATTTTACCAAACCCCCGTGGACCCGCACTTTTCTTATTTCACTTTTTTCCCACTGCTGGGGGTTCGAAGGGAAAATTTTTCTTCCGGGGGAAATTTGTGGTCAACGAACACAACAGTGTGGTCAGCTAAAAATTTTCATCGGGGGTCAAAATCCATTGTCCAGTCAAAAAAAGCTATTTCACAAGTTATTCTCGAAAACCAAGTATTATTCCCAAGAAAAAAGAAGAATGAAAAACCTTTTCAATTTCCCGGAAAGAGACCCTAAGTAAAACACGGGGAAAAACGGACTCTGTAAACTTAAAACATAGTCAAATGACAACATTGACGCTCGAGGGGAAATACTCTCCATACCACGAAAAATTTAAGGATTTCAAGTCTTTCCCACCTATTTTTAAATTGCTTTGCCCATACACGATTGGTCTTTAACGAAGACGCTTGAACACGAGGTTATAATGATGTGAAGAGGACATCCCAATTTTAAAAAGATAATAGTAATTATCATTTTTGTTTGGTTTTTCCCCGGGGACCTCGATGTGTGACTCGAGGGGGAAATTTTTCAAACCCATCCTTTCAATTAAACTTTTGGGGGTAAAACCGAGTGGTCGGGCCTGACCATGGTAAGCTTGTTTTAATTGGGAAATGAAATTTTTAAAAATCCATCAAAAAACCCCCCCACAAATGTCGTAGTTCAAAAGACACGCTGCTGAAGTGGGGAAAAGGGAGTGTCGTCCACCCAAAAGGTGTCCCCAATTTACTGCCCAAAACCCCAAGTCTGTCGAATAAGGGTTTCGTATTGCTTTTTAAGTGCTACCCCAAGGCCAATCAGTCAAAAACACATCCTTTCCCCCCCAGTAAAAATTTTTGGAAAAAAAACAACCCAAAAAAAATAAAATTAGTTCAAAACCAATTCCTAGCTTTTATTATTTCACTTGAAAATTTTGTTGTCTGTTTCTTTTAACGGGGTATTACAAAATAAACACACACTTTTAAAAAAATTTTTTTAGTTTATTAAAAACTTAACTATTTATACTTAGTTTGCTAATTTGAAAAACATATTTTGATACCATCTTATAAATAACCCAATCTTTTTTAAAAAGTTTTAAAAAAAGGGTTTTTTAAATGAACATTATTTTCTCTTCTACTATGAAAGAGGAAACAACCCTTTTTAAACCCTTTTAATAAAAAAAATGCATACCCAGCTTTTTTTTACCCGTCTAGTTTATAGGGATTTTGGGTGAAAAAATAAACGTTTAAGTACTATATTTTAAAAAACATTTTTTTCATCTTCTAGGCCACCTTTCGAAATCTCCCCAAAAAATTTGATTAGTTTTC
This sequence comes from Trichonephila inaurata madagascariensis, assembly GCA_019973955.1. Taxonomy (NCBI): domain Eukaryota; kingdom Metazoa; phylum Arthropoda; class Arachnida; order Araneae; family Nephilidae; genus Trichonephila; species Trichonephila inaurata. The sequence continues at coordinate 114,142 of BMAV01022112.1, read as the reverse complement.
ATTAGTTAAAAATTCGAGTAGGTACAGAAATAAATTAAAAAAAGAAAAAAGGGCTCTTTTTTTTCTACAAATTGAGGTACAGAACCCTTTTTAGAAGGTCCTTTTGCAGAAGTAATCCTAGCAGAAAAAAAATTTACTTAAATAAAAAGGAAATTCCAGTTACAGCACTCAATCAATTCCTTGGGGCTCTTAATTACTCCCAGATTCAAATTCGTTGCATCTGAAAAAATCTATGCCCGCTACAGCAAGATGTGAAATGAATTTTATCTTCTGCTCATGGCATAAATCTCATATTTTTTTTTTTCTTTTTCCCGCCTTGTCTTTTATCTCCCCCTCAACGAATATCTCTTAATGTTTAAAATAAGAATATTTCTAACAATTTCAATCCTTTTTATAACATTCCGACAACACACAGGATTGAAATAACCCAAAAGTTTGGGAAATTAATAATTTTATTCCCTGTAGAACCATGAAATTCAGGTTCAGGCACATCAAAACTGCTCAATTTTGCTTCACTTGCAGACGTATTATTACTGTTTTGTGCTAACTTGGTAAACCTATTACCATAAAACTTTCTCTTTCTGGACACTTTCGATCTAGCTTTCGGCATTTTGAAGTTATTCACAATCAAATAAAACGTTAAAATTAAATGAAAATGAATGAGAATAAACTGTTAAAGTATCAAAAGTAAGTAATAATTAAGAAGAACGCTTTAGAATGAACAATGTAAACAAACTATAAACGATAATATTATTGCCACTCAGTAAAACAAGCTTGAATTAAAAAAAAACAGTTGCCAGATTAAAAAAAGATTAATAAATAAAGGATACGTTGATCTATGTTTACAATAAATATTAAATATTTATATTGCTTAAAAGTCACGAAAAAGACGTTCAAACTCTCTATTTGTTTACATTTTTATCTCTTTAAACACCCATTTCCGGTTTTGAAAATTCCATTTCCGGTTTACTAAATAAGCTATAACTTAGCTTCTAAATACCGTAGGAACTAAAATAAAGTATTTTTGGGATCTTAAACGTATGGGCCATAATATAAAAACATAAAAGAAATTTAGAAAATTTTCTCCAAACCAAGGATTTTTGGGTAGTCACATACCTTAAGAAATAATAATTAAGAAAAATGGCAAGATTTTAAAAAATTTTCTCTTTAAATGGTTCCATTCCTTTCTTCAAACTGCTGATTCAGTTAAATGGCTTATTATAAAATTGAAAAGAAGTATTAAATTAACAAATCAAATAAGCATTAGTTTTAGTACTCACGCTATCCTAAAACAAGTAAATAACGTTATGAGATTGGACATATTGGTAGACTATAAAATAACGCCCCTTCTAAATCTAAATAGTAATTTACGTTAACGTTCGACTGAGGGGAACTAATCTGGAAAAATTCTCACCAACCCTGCGTGGGCACTGCACTTTCTCTTATTTCACTTTTACCCACTGCTGGAGGTTCGAATGAACATTTCTTCTTCCGAGAAATTCAGGGTCAACGAACACAACAGTGTGGTCAGCTAAAATTTACATCGGAGGTCAAAATCCATTGTCCAGTCAAAAATAGCTATCTCACAAGTTATTCTCGAAAACCAAGTATTATTCCCAAGAATACAAGAAGAATGAAAATCTTACAATTTCCCAGGAAAGAGACCCTAAGTAAAACACGTGGATTATTAATGACGGACTCTGTAAACTTAAAACATAGTCAAATGACAACATTGACGCTCGAGTGGAACTACTCTCCATACCACGAAAATGAAGGATTTCAAGTCTCCTACCTATTTAACTTGCTTTGCTCCATGACACGATTGGTCTTTAGCGAAGACGCTTGAACACGAGGTTATAATGATGTGAAGAGGACATCCCAATTATAACAATGATAATAGTAATTATCATTATTGCCTGTCACGAGCCTTCTCGGTGACTCGCATGTGTGACTCGAGGGAAATTCCTTCAAACCCATCCTTTCAATTAAACTTTGGGATCACGGTAACCGAGTGGTCGGTCCTGACCATGGTAAGCGTTGTTTCAATTGAACTGATTTTACTAAAGATCCATCGTGTAATGGTCTTACTACATGATGTCGTAGTTCAAATCCGACACGCTGCTGAAGTGGGAAGAGTGGAGTGTCGTCCACTCCACAGGTGTCCTCATTTATTGATCGTGTTCCAAAATTTCAAGTCTGTCGCCAATAGCTTACGTATTGCTTTGAAGTGCTACCTTAAGAAAAAGCCAATCAGTCAAAGCACATCCTTTCCTAACAGTGACAGTTATTGAAAACACAACACAATAAAAATAAAATTAGTTCAAAAACCAATTCCTAGCTTTCATTAGTTTCACTTGAAAATTCTGTTGTCTGTTCTTTTTTAACGTGTGTATTACAAGAATAAAACACACACTCTTTAAAAAATTTTATAGTTTATTAAAAAAACTTAACTATTTATACTTAGTTTGCTAATTTGAAAACATATTTTGATACCATCTTATAAATAACCCAATCTTTATAAAATAGTTTATAAAAGGTTTTGTAAATGAACATTATTTTCTCTTCTACTATGAAAGAGGAAACAATCTTTTAAAATTTCCTTTAATAAAAGAAATGCATACCCAGCTTTTTCTTACTCGTCTAGTTTATAGTATTTGTGCTGAAAAATAAACGTTTAATGTACTATATTTTAAACACATTTTGTCATCTTCTAGGCCACCTTTCGAAATCTGGCTCAAACATTTGATTAGTTTTCATTAGTGTAAAGTTCGAGTAGGTACAGAAATAAATTAAAAACAGAAAAGGTCTCTTTTATTCTACAAATTGAGGTACAGAACCCTTCTCTAGAAGGTCCTATAGCAGAAGTAATCCTAGCAGAAAATAATCTACTTAAATAAAGTGGGAAGTAAATTCCAGTTACAGCACTCAATCAATTCCCGAGCTCTTAATTACTCCCAGATTCAAATTCGTTGCATCTGAAATTAAATCTATGCCAGCTACAGCAAGATGTGAAATGCAATTATATCTTCTGCTCATGGCATAAATCTCTATATTTTTCTTTCTTCCTGCCTTGTCTTTTATCTCCATCAACGAATATCTCTCATTATGTTTAAAATAAGAATACATAATTATCTTCAGTTTTTGGCACGCTCTGCATAAAAATATTCGAGAAATTAATTAGAACCCGAAGAAAGAGATGTAATCGATAGAACAAAAGAAAATCATACTTTTAGAAACAAAACTTTGACACATTAAATGGTCAGGCATTTGCATATAATTTTTTACGGTGCTAACCTTAAAGTACCTTAAGATTTCCTACCTGGTTATTTTCAATGTACTTATTTTGTGTGTGTGTGTGTTATGAATCATTTGAGTATATTTAAAGGAATTTAAAATAAGTTTTAAAATATTTTAAATCACGACTCTAGTTTTAATAAAAATTAAAGTAATTTTTTTCCAAAATAAGAAAACTTTTCTTTCAAAAATTTTTTAATGTAAGATTACAAAAGAATTTGAAGAAAAGTTGCAAATAAAAATGATTAAAATGTACAAGTGGAAAAAAATGCCGAAAATAAAGTTTAAAATGTCAGTTGTTCGATAAAAACGTTAGATGGAAAGTGAACAATTTTGTAAAAATAAGAGAGATCGCAAGATGGGAAAAAATATATATATACGAGAAATAAGATCAAATGAAGTTTAATCCTAAATTCTTGGTGATAAGTTCTGCCGAAATGTTGTCAAGAGTTTCAAATTCCGAAAAAGTAAGGGAAAAAAATAGAAACACTTGAAAAGAATTTTTATGAGTTCTCTCTGAATGTGTGTGTATTGCTAAAATAAGAAAATAAAACTGGAAAAATATCTTTTTTTCTTCATGAAAACACCATTATGTTGGAAAAATGGAGTAGTAGCTAATAAAAAATATTTTTTGAATGTCAAGAGAAAAGATTCAAAAATTAACTTTTTCTTTTTTTACTTCTTGTGAGGAGTACGTAATTGAACAGTCTTTAAAAAAATATATTAATTTTAAAATTTTAGCCGGAAAATATTTCTGATCAGTTGATATACTTAAGGAAACGTGGAACTAAAATGAGAAAAATCCTTTTTTTTTTTAATTTACTTCTTTATTTGTCCTTTTCCTCAGATGTGTTTATATCATGCATAAAATCTTTAAAAAATGTAACTTTGAATTATTAAATCTATCCATTTTGAAAATCAATCTATGTTGCTTCTTGTGATTTCAAATTCAAAGTTACGTCTTCATAAACATTTTTATTCTGATATATACACAAGATAAAGAATTTGACTCACATTTTTCAGTTGAATTGTTTTTGAAAAAAGAGGAAATCAAAAAAATTTAACATTGTTTATAGTACAATATTCTTATTTTAAGAAAAATACATCAAATACTTTTTTGTTTCTAAAATTTTTGAATAAATTGTTTTTTTATATATATATAAGAAAATTATGAAAATTTTATGAAGTTCTTGTTAATTATGATTTAGAAATTGTAAATGAATTACAAATGTATGAAATATTTATGTTTGACTCATTTTAGTACAATAAAAATAAAATTTAAAAATATTAAAGACTTCAAGCAAAATTGAAATCAACCCTCTCCCTCCCTTCCTCTCTCGAAGAGCATTTTGAATAAAAAAAAAGACTCATTTTGAGAATAATGAATGCAATCAAGACGAAAAGTATAAAAATAATCAAGATCTTTTATACAAAAAATGCAATAGATTTTTCAGGAATTGTCCAATTTTAATAATCTCTGGAGGATTTTAATAATAGGAAAAGAGGTATATATAAGATAATATTTTCACACTTGACTTTTCTTTCTTTTTGTAAATTTTACTTTTATGTGTGTTTCACGCCCTCTTAATTGTTCAAAATAAAATGCAACATATGTTTGTTTGTTTTTTTAGTTTTTTTTTTTTTTAATTTAATTTTATTTATTTTTTTTTAGCAAACCAAGCAAATACTCTCATTTCATCTCATACGAGGAGTTTCGAAACTCAAGGTAGGTGTGAAAGAATATGAGCATATGCAAAGTAGTTCGTAAATAAGATAGATTACATGGGTGCAACTGACACTTTGAGTCATAACACAAGAAATAGATACGAAGGTAACACTCAGGTAAATCTTTTGCTTATAGTATTGTTGACAATTATGGCTAGCATAAGCCACTTGGACGACTTCACACGTGAAAGAGTGATCGGAAAGCTGAAGGAGGGCCGTAGTTTGACCAGCGTAGCTGAAGAGTTCGGAATCAACAAAAGTGTCATTTTGTGCGCTTGGAAGGCCTTCCACACCATGGGTACAGCTGTTAGAAAGGTCAGTGGTGGCCACCCCAGAAAAACAACTGCAGTGGATGATCGATATATCGTCTCGAAAGCGAAAAGAGCCTGATACCAGTGAGCAAGCGCCATTGCTCAGCAACTCTGTATAGAAACAAGGCGACATAAGTCACGTTTTACTGTGGTCAGACGCCTTCAAAGGTGGCCTATTCACCCGCCATCCTAAGCTCTGTACCCCCATTGAAAGTTAGCCATTGTCGTCACCGTTTAGAGTGGTGTAAGAAGCACAAAAGCATCTCCTCAATGGAGTCGTGTCCTATTTATGAATGAGAGTCGTTTCAGTGCCACAAGTGATTCTCAACATCAGTTGATTTCGTCGGGACAGTGGCTTCGTCGGGATTAAATACAGTGTCAAACACCGCTCTTAACTCAAGCTGTGAAATTCCACTTTATTATATCTCACCTTCGTAGCGACTGTAACAGTTTCTCGGCTCCTTTTTTTTACAATTACAAAACTCTGACTTTATAGTGTCGAACTAATCTACATATCAGGGTTTCTTCTTGAGAGGGATGGCTGTGAATTAAACGCGAATGCTAGCCCAAAGATTTCCCAAGAGGATTAGTGAGAAGATTCCGTAAAGATCCGTCACAAAGTATGAAGAGATGGTGAGAAACAAGCATTGCAGTAAGGAAAGGGAATCCCATAGCATCGACTCTTTTTTCTTCCTCTTGGACTGTGTAGCAATACTATGAGTTCAATGAAGCCTTTTTTTATACTTCCATCATTTAAGTACAAAATGTGGTCTCTCATTTCCAAATTTCATATCTCTCGGATGATTTATTGTGGAATTATGGCCAAAAAAAAAGAAAGAAAGAAACACCTGTTGCTTAAGTTTTGCACACCAGTGTACAAAATTTAACATAAATAAAGGTTGTGGATTTTGTGATTAAGAGCTCTTGTGTTAAGAAGATAATAAAAAAAGTAAATGATTTTAATTTTCTGAGGTATGAACATATACTTGTTAACCGCGCTGGTGTGCAAAAGTTAAGAAATAAACACATTTCTGTGGATTTTTCAAAAACTAATGAACAAATTTAAATGAAATTTGATGTGAAACTATTTAAAAGTATTGCTAAGAAAATGATGATAAAAAGATTAATGTTCTCCCTTCGTGATCATGATTTGGCAATGTGGAGAATTTAATATGGGATATGATAACTAAGATAGAGGTAAGAAACTTTTATTTTTATATTTTGATCACTATGCCCAAGAAAAATTGCATTTTGCTTAGCAAAGTATCAATATACAAAAAACATTTCAAATAAAAAAATATCTTCCTTGCACTTAAGTTCAATCGCACTTAAAGTTTTGAAAATAGAGAAATTTCGCTGTTTTATGGTCAGAATTTTTTTTATAATTATTTAACTTCACAAGGTGTTGTAATCCTACTGTTCTAAATATGAAGATAAGAGAAAAGTATTTATTATTTGATTCTTTTGTTGCATTTTTACTTAGCTGTGTGTGTGTGGGTGAAAGACTACGCTTCTAATGTATATCGATTGAAGGGAAAATAATTCGACCCACCCTAATGATTAGCTTTTACAACGAACTATCTTACTTTTTATAAGGTCTTGGGTCAATCTGCCAACTGTATACTTTTTAGCTTTGGAAGTGTTCTTGGAGGAAGCTGGTTAGGTGTAATTTCTCTACTAAGAGCATCCAAAACATGCTCTACGGAATTCAGGTCTGGAGGTTCGGTCGGGACACACCTTCATCTCAATATCCTCACTCTCCTTCGTTGGTCAGCCGAGCCTTGTCTCTAATGAGAATCAGGAAATCTCAGATCTAATGCGAAACAGGGACATTACTAAAGGTATTTAGATGTGCAAATTACTTATATCTCTGTGAGGGATGGCAACGAAATGTTTATTTATGATTGATTATACGGCATTACAAAATATCTGTATGAAGAAGGGGAACATTTATAGAAATCTAACCACATAAGCAATTGCACAATCACAAGTACATTTACTCAATAGTTTTTCAAGAATCTCTAATTAACTGTATTATTGCAGTATTATATTTTATTAAAATATAGTAATAAAGTAGTACATTTTTTTCCAAACCTCAGCACACACCTTTCTTTCACTTTGCAACGGAAATGATAGACTTCTGTGTTCTGTGTGTATCCAGGGCATATACCAGAAAGCATTAGTCTCTCCCAGCAAGCTCTTTTAAGCCTTTCTTCTTGCCGTAGCCCTCGCTTACCTCTTCGCCGTGCGTCAACCGACGAGTTGGCTTGTTCTTTAGCAAGCGTTTGGATTCGAGTGGAAGTCACTTAGCTGCACCGACGTTCCTGCCTTTCAAAACTTTACTGTGTGCGACTTAGCACACAATTTCTACACTGCCTTGCCCCATCTGATTACGACCAGGAACGGACTAACTGACATTCTTTTGATCATGGAAAATAAGCCTTTATCAGAGGAAGCTGCCACTTCCAATGACCAAGTGCAAAATACCAAATCCCACCCAGTGTACGGCTGACCGAGGAATTCCTCACTGACAAATGCTCCCAAATCTGAGCTGCTAAAACCCGAGCTGTTTGATGCAGCCGGCCCCTCGCAAGATCGCCATTATTCCATCCACCCGAGACGAGTACAGCCACTTCCAAGGCGAACTCGAAAGCATTTACAACAAACTTATCACCATTAGAGCCCTTTGATGCCCCGCTTTTTTTTCCCCCCAAACCAGGCGGCCCCCAGAAAAAATTAGTTGCTAGGGTCACTCAAAGCAAAAAAGAAAGCACCCGCCCCTACCGAAAATAATACTTGGGAAAAACAAGAAAAAGTCCCCCAAATCACTGATCAAGGGGGAAAAACCCGCAAAAGGGGCGACTGTTGACGAGGATGGTTTTAAATTTACCACCAAAGAAACAGACCACTAACCCTTTAATGGTAAGCCTTTTTCTTCCCCTGCCATTATCTTAACGCACCCAAATTATTTTTATCCCATTAGCCCCCCCCCCATAATCCTTTTTTTAACGTTTTGAGGTGGTGGAGGAGATTGAATTTGATACCGAGCAAGCAGCCGCGGCTGTCGTTTCCCTAGGTTAAAATCCCACCACTTTATCCAGCCAAACCGGTTTGGGGACCGATCTTATGGTTTTTGCTCATAGCCTGCTCCCCCACGCTTAAAAAGTAAATTATCAGGCGTTTCCTGAGAATTCCCGTCCAAAGCGAGGAGGAATATAGAAATTTTTGCCACACAGGCACGAACAAATCGATTAAAATTTTTCATGTTAAAATTTGAAAGACCACTCAAATTTATTTTGAGAGGACCCCCATTCCACCGAACTTAAAGGGCCGTTAAAAAAAAAAAATGGAGTCGGGGGGTTCCCCAAAAATTCAAAAAATTTTCCCCGTTTAACAAAACCCCAAAGCAAAGCCCCAAGGGCCGCTGATTTACATTCAGTTAATTAATGATCTAAATGCCGACTCAATTTACAATTACGTAGATATGTTGGGTACCGTGTAGTTTTTGAACCGGGATGGACCCCGTAAAGACGGCCCAACCAGTGTTGGCGTTGTCGGGGGATTCTTCCACAGTTGGGGAACCCCCGTCACCTCCCAATGAAGTGCCTGAAAGGGGCAAGACCCCATCAAGCAAGAGTTTTATTTTCAGTTTAAATCCCCAAATGCGCAAACCGGTGGGGGCACGCACCCAATTGGGGGCCCGTCCACGTTTTCAAAAAGCAAAAGGCTCCAAACCACCAAAACAAAGGTGGAAATATTAAAAATAATAATGGAACCCCTCTAACAAAAACATTAATCAAAGAAATAAAAATTATTGCACCGGAGGTGACGCCCCCCCCAAAAAAATTTTGAAAACAAATAATCAACTCCGGTCTCCTCATATTTACCAAAAACAGACCCTAAAAAAATTTTTTTACCCAAAGTTTTTCCTGAAAAATTTCCCCAAAACCAACCAAGGAAAATATAAATAATAATAATGACCCCAAAATTTTTCGGCTTTTATTCTGTTTTTGTTTTGGTCATTTCCAATGATGCAGGAGTAGACCAAAATTTACCAGAAAAAGATTTCGGCAGGCTTCCTGCCCTAAAATATCTAAAGATGCTAACGAGAAAGCCTGCGAAATTTTTGAAGCGTAGGGTGGAATAGAAAAGGGGGCGAAATTTAACCCCCCCAATGCTCACACCCCAACTTTAAATTCCCAACTTTAATCTTTGTCGATTTTTTTGGAAATGCGAAGGGACTTCGCCCCAAAAAATTTGTGAAGTCCGGATTTTGTATCAGAACAGAACCCTGATCTGTTGTTAGTTCAAGAAACGAAACTAAAACCGGGGGGGTTTTAGATCCACTTATTACAAATTATCGTTTTTATAAAGACGAAGAAAAAATTTTTTCCCTTTAAAAAAGATGGAGGTACCGCTATTTCCCGAAAAATAAACGATCTTTAACAGAGTTCCATCACCGACTTTGGGTTTTGGATGAAAAACCGAAACCAAAATTTAAAATTTTAAAACTCTATCCAAATTTTTTTTCCCAGCGAAACCCTTTAAAAACACTGGGAAAAATAATAAAAAATTCCCTGATAAAGTTTTTTCAAAATTTTAATTTGGCCAAAATTTTAAATCATTGCTGGAGATTCAAAAAATAAGCATCGTGTGGGGGAAAAAGGGCCCAGATCAAATGCATTTGGCATGCTCTTCGCAAAATTGTTAATAATAAACCGAATGTGAGGATTGTAGCACCGCACACACTCCTACACATATCAACGTTTGCTCTAGACCGGGGCAAGGATTCTATTATTGATCTAAGTTTTAAAAATACCCCCTTCAATCATGATATTAGAGTTATAAGTTTTTAACCGGATCATCTACCGGTCATTCTTATTTCTATGTACTGGCTTTTTTTTCCTAACGAATTTCCGGATTAACTCTCCACCAAGGGAGAACTTAAAATTTTTTTAAAAAACAAACCCCCCCATACCTCCTTCTTCCAGCAATGATGACCTTGAAATTGCAATTAGAAGGTTTGGGGAAAAATTCTTTAAGCTCTTATAGAAGCTACACAACCAAAAAATTTTTAAAAAAATCGGTTCGGAAATTTTGGGGAAAAGTACAAGAGATCCTGCAGTGAAATCTGAGTTCCGGTACTTAACACTGGGGACAGGCACCCCTTTTTAGGAAAAATCTCCTGTTCAAAAAAAGCCTTTTAAAAAATCCCTCCCCCTAAAGGGCGCTCTTGGCAGTGAGAAAACCCCCTGAGAAGGCGGAAGTGATTTTTCCGGCAGCCCTTCAAAAGAGTTTGAAAACACTGAAGCTGAAAACGAAGTTTTCGCCCTACAAAAAGGAAAATTTTAAAAAATTCCCCGACGCCCCCTTTCCTGTCTAGACCTTTAAAAAAAAAAACGCCAGGAAAAGTATAGGAATATATTAAAAGCTTGGGGTCAAATAAATTCCTGGATTGGGTTTAATTACAAATCTCCCCCCAAATTTTTTTTTATTGTCATGTTTTTCAATCTATTAATGGAGAACCGTCCTTTTCCCCAAGAATTGAAGACGCCGGGGGTCCCCATACCTTTAAAACCCAACCGATGATACCGGGCCCTTTTAAAATTACCGTCCAATCTCGCTACTCAGTAGTTTTAGCAAAGGTACGAATTTGTTCTTTTTAATCGCCTTTTAAACAGCACTGCATACCCAGGAATATTATTATTCCTGAAACCCTGGTTTGTCAATTGGTTTTCCCCAGTAACTCAGTTACTAAGAGTTACGAGCTGGGCCCTCATGGCTTTCAAAAAAAAACAGGCCACGGGTATGCTTTTTGGACATAGTCAAAGCCTTTTTTTAAAATTTTATGATGGCTTGCTATCCAAGATTATGGGCTTGGCTTTTCGGGCCAACTTTTAAAATTATACACCCCACCTAAACCCCCCTGTAAATTTAGGGTAAGAGTTGAAAAAAGTTTTCCACCCCCGGGCCAACCCCAGTGGGGGACCCCCAAGGATCTTTATTAGGGGCCCCAAACTCTTTTAAATTATACATCAACACATTCCCCCGAATACCGAAGTCCATTTAAAAGGGGTTTTACGCGGACGACACTGCCATTTTACCCAAAACATTTATAACTGTAATATCATTGAGCGGCTACAAAATAATGTCATTCCGACTGAAACCTGGCTTAACGACTGGAAAATAAAGGTTAAGCATCTAAAAGCGCATGCCTCTTCTTTTTTCGAGACAAAAGGGGGCATCGGAAACCTCCCGTATGTCAACAAATTTTTTAAACAGCCTGTTTCCCCGGTTACTGAATATAAGTACCAGGGGTTTTTAAAATTGACACCAAATTAAACCTTTTCTAAACACATCCGTTCCCGCCCCAACCCAAAAAAGGGGGCTGGAATAAAAAGCACCTATATCACTTGATTTCTCCCAAAGAAACTCGCATTAAGCCACAAAGTTTTTTTTATATAAAGCCATTCTTCGCCCCATCATGCTGTAGCTTCTCCCATATGGGCAGGGGGGCAGTTACTCACCTGAAAAGATTACACACTTTTCAAAACATTCAACTGTGTAAACAGCAAACGTTTTTCAGTTTTTCAGGAACGAAGTTTTTTAAAGATTTTTAATTCCGCCCGCTTCTGATTTCATCAAAAAAAATCGGAAAAAATTTTTTCAACCGGTTACCCAGATTTTAAAAAGAATCTATCAGGGAAATCAACTTTCAAATTCCCCATTTCTAGCTCTTCAAGAGACCCAGAGCAGTTCTTAAACACTATATCAACACTTTCCCGCTCTGAAAAAGGGTGAGAATGTCTTGATACGAATTAAAAAAAGGGAGCTTTTGGTTTACTTTGTTGTTTTTTCTGCAAGACTTCACTCACTCAAATTATCCCCCCGCGCCATGGGGGTTTTGATCACGTTTCATTTGGGAAATTCACCTCTCATGATCTTATTTCAAACTCCTCTTTACTTACTTTCTTCCAAGTGGTTTTCTTTTTTTCCTTTTTTTTCCCAAATGGTTTTTTAAAAATTCCTTTTTAAAAACCCTGCGTAGTTATCTTAGAGGTAGGGAACGGGGTTTGAAAATTTTTCTCTTAATCCTTTTTTTAAAGAGATATATCCCCCTTTCCCCATTCCGTCGAGATGCGGCAGAGGTTGAAAGACAGGCTTGCTGTCATGGAGATGTGAAGTCATTTTTTTCCTTTTGGGGAAACGAAAAAAGAAAATAAATCAACGGGATAGTTTTTACCTTCCACCCAGCGTGTTGGCTGCATTTAATGTGGACTGCTTTTTTTTTTTATATGTAAAATTCAAAAAAATTCTTCTATGTTCAATTTAATTTTGATGAGTGGATAATAAACTTTTTTAAGGTTCCAAAGTAAAAAGTATAAAACCGTTACCGTTACCAAGCTCTTTTAAGAATATCATTTCTACTGAAATGCTGAAATGAATATTGGCACTCATAAAAGTTGTGCTTCCAGTGCGTCGAGTTGAACTTAAATTTAGATTGTATCCAACTTTGAGAATAATTAATTGGTCTTTCTGAGCAGTAATTTCAACTTTCATACATGCTTATCTTTCGAATTCTAATATCACATACTTTAATTGTAGCAATAAAAAATAATTGTTCACTATTATATAATCCAGAGTAAAAGGACAAAGAATAAATACATATGTTGGTGACTTTTTTAACACACCTAATTGTACTAATCCTAATGATGCATTTGATGGAACAAACCATGTAGGAGAATACGCCTTTGAGTAGCTGAATATTCTTTTTCTTGGATTACGGAATCTCCCCCCAGGAAGGTTGCAGCATAAGAGTATATTGGGGACTTAGAGATTCTAGACAGCCTGTCTAGAATTTGAAAGATGGCATTTGTAGAGTGAAATGCGTTGACAAAACAGGAGCATTAGCAGAATCATATATTGAAAAGGGAGGAAAAGGCTTTTGAAATGCCACTTTTCTAGACATTTTTGCAATCAAATTCGTTTGCAGTAGATCTTAAAATAGCCGACTGGAAGAGGATTAGAATACTATTGAGTTCAGAGAAGCAAATCAATTCTATCTCGATATTATTGAAAATCGCTCTTAAATCAAAAAGAGAAATGTGACATAACAAACCATTGTGAGAAATTCCCCTTTTGAGGCAAGAATTTCTGAGCAGTAGAACCTTCTTTTGAATTATTTTTTTACTTTAAGGTATTACTTGTGACAACGTTTTTTTTTAAAAAAATGGAGATATGGAGATTTTTTTTTTGTGATTTTTAGATTTATTTAGTACATTTTAAGAAAAAAAGGCTAAAATTAAGAAGAGGAAAATAAATTATTACTACTTAAATGGGAAAAAATGATTAAAAATTGACAAAAAATTACATAAACGGGGCCCGCTCTGTACAAAGAGTAAATGAACTAATTCTCAATTTTGACTTATTACTTTGCTATTCGTTTTTGAAATGTCCTCCAGAATAAGAGATATTTTAATTTTTACGAAAATTAGAGCACTTTATCTTAGCTATTATATGAAATTGCTTAAAAAAACAGTGATTATATTCACATAAAGAACTGTAAATTTTGTAATAAAACAGTAAAACAGTAATTGATAAATCTGAAGGTTAAAACACTTCTTCCGTTATACAAAACATACACACAAAATTTCAGTAAATTATTTTAAAAACTTTTTGAGCAATCGCTGTCCCCGTTTGAACTTTTCAAAAAACACATTTCGAGTAAAACGCATTTTAAAGTTTGACATCTTATGTGAAGTTATGGCATCTGCTTTTACTAAAACTCTTGAAGTTTTTGTTCAGGTGAATGGAAAATAAAAAACTTTTTTTTTATAAAGCTAATATGATGGCCTATAAAATAAAATTCTAAAAAAATTTGTCAATTTTTTAAAAAAATTCATGATTTTTTAGGGTAGTCGGATACCTTAAATGTATAGTGAGATGTATGTCGTAATGAGAATCGAACACATGAACAGCATGATTACAGTGAGATCATTCACATGGAAAACATTTCGGAAATGTTCAGTTCTACATTCTATAAAGTTTAGTTCTTCAGTTCTAAAACTCGTCTACAAGCTGTAATTGTAACTCGATATGCTTTAAGAGGCATCAGTTCTTCAACCATTGGATATCGTTCCTAGAAGTATGGAAATATCATAGAGTATGCGAGGAACATTTTAAGATCCGTAAGGAGTCCGTAGCCTGGTGCGAGATTCTTGTGTACAGGGTAATCATTAGATTTGAATTTAAACACCACTTAAAACTATTCTGTAGCATTAACCCTTTAACGAGCACACAGCTAAAATATAATTTTCTGTGATAAATGTAATGTTCTCCTACTCTATAAACATTATTTAGTCTAAAAAAAAAATCTAATCGTAGGTCTTTTTCCTGGGTGGTGGCTAGACGGTATAGCCACTACGCATTTAGGACAGTTAACTTACTTTTCAGGACAGAAATAAGGAATCATATTACAATAAACTGCTTATGAAAAATAAACATTTATGTAATAACTATTTCAATAACAATTAAATACAAAGTATAAGTGTAATTTAATAATATAGAATAATTGTACAACATAGAATACTTACTTAGAAAATATATAGAATACTTAGAGTATACATTGAACTTGGTATATATCCACATTTTATATTTTATTTAATTTTAGTATGAAAAGTTAGAAATAAAGTAATATTTTTGAGAATTTTAATGAGTTATTTCCCAAATCTGATGAGCTATTTACTGTGAAACTTAATAATATGCAAACGTTTTCTCCGAGCAGGAAAGCTGTAATAAAAGATTTTCGAGCCCGAGAATCTTGTACCACATATTATAAGCAAAGTTTGTTTATATTTCTAACCCCTAACATTCTCACATGATTCTAGATGCTTTCTCTCGAGTACAGGAAAAACTGAAAATTTCTAGGTCATTTTTCTGTTCTAGGTGGGAAGTGGATATATATATAGAGCCTCTATTCACATATTAAAGGTTTCCAAAAACCTAAATATAAAACCTTTTTTTAATTGTACAATTGCTTAATTCATTCAGATGAGAGAAAAGTATACTCAAGACATGTCGAAATTTTTTTCAAAGATCAGAAATTTTATATTTATAGTAATCAAAATACAATTTGTAGATTTACACGGAGAAAAACTGTTTTTAACTACCCATCAGAGGACATGAAATGCAAAAAAAGGTATCGTGATGCCATCCGTATTAATTTTTATGCATTTTAGCTTCAATTAACGCATATAGATAGACTAAATATTCAACACCCGCTTTGAGAAAAAAATTTTAATATGTGGCTAGACGTATTAGCCACTCCCCGCTAAAGGGTTAAGAAAGCTGCTGCTGGATTCAAACTGGATTTGAAGTCTAAAGGTTGTGGTAAAGAAGCTTACTTCTATTGTTACCTTCATCATTGATGTATGCTGATTTCTACTGTGGTTTGGAAACGAACGTCATTGGCGTGGTGTGTAAATTTGGAGAAAGGGCAACAAAAGTTCATGTATTGTCCTCGTCATTGGACCGAAGTTCAAAATTACGAGGACCGTTGCCAATAGCAACTTCACAGTGCCGTTAATAATAAATGAAATCAAATCAAATGAGAGCGAATTTAGTTCAAAACCTCAAGACCAAAGGATTCCAACTTCTGTTGGGAAGTGAAAACGAGAGTTATATTAACTTGACCCTATAAGCAGGGGTGGCCAAGAAGTCGACCGCGGTCGACTGGTCAACCGTGAAGACATTTTAGGTAGTCCGCGCAACCATCCCGATAATGACCTCGGATATTAACAATTTAATTTATGACTTATGACATAGAATTAATGAATTATTTAAAATAAAAATTTACTACAGTTTACGCTTTAAAACCTAAAACAAACTGTGCAAAGTAATACAATGAATTTGTCGTTTTACAGTGGAGAATTAAATAGAAACAACTTGACAAAGTGGGATGCTTAGATTATATCCAGTAGGCGGTGCGATGGTAGCGACGAGGCGAGTCCACTAGTCTACCCGTCACACCCGCCCATTTAGTTTCAGTTCTCAGTTAATCGTCTTACGTTGCAGGTCGCTCGCTTCCTACCGCACTGATACAATTTGTTGTTTCAACAACCCGTATAAAATGACTCAGCCAGGTACCAGTGCTAAGAGAAGTAAAACATACCATTATCACAATGAGTGGGAAGATTATTTCTTTTTGTTATGGTGAAGAAGAAATGTGTTTGTCTCATATGTAACTACTAAAAAAAGCAAACGTCGAAAGACATTTTAAAACCATGCACTTAAAATACGCTACAGACTTTCCAATCGGCAGTGAACTTCGAAAAGTTAAAGTGCGTGAATTAAAGTCGAATTTACATTTACAGCAATCGTTATATATTTACGAGACCAGGCACCAAAGCTAAAGCAGTAACATTGTCGTCGTTTAAAATCACAGAAGTTTTGATAAAGCGAAAAAAACCATTTGAAGATGGAGAATTGATAAAAGAAACTTTCTGTAAAGCGGGAGAAGTGCTTTTCCACGATTTTAAAAACAAATCTGAAATAATATCGTCAATAAATAATATTTCTTTGTCGCGTAACACAGTGATGCGACGCGGACTGAAGCTATGAATAATAATTTGGAGGATTTATTAAATGACAATTTAAAAGCTTGTAAGTTCCTATCACTTCAATTTGATGAATCCATGGATATTAGTGACATTGCACAGTTACGCATTTTTGTGAGAATGGTTTTCGAAGATATGACTTCAAATGAAGAATTATTAACTATAATTCCATTGAAAGAGGACAAGCGAGAGGCCAAGATATCTACAATTCATTTAAAAACTTTACTGATAAGACAGGATTTCCAATATATAAATTGGTCTCTATTACAACAGATGGAGCTCCAGCAATGGTCGGGAATCGAATTGGTTTTATTGCCTTGTGCAATAACGATGAGGAAATTCCCAGTTTTACCAGCTATCATTGGGTCAACAGGTATTGTGTTCAAAAATACTAAATTCTAATGATATAAAGCAAATTGCTTTTAAAATCGTCAATTCAGTTCGTTCAAGAAGTCTTTAGAGACGACAATTTCGGGCGCTTTTGGAAGAAACTGAATCAGAGAGAGTACGGATATCTCTTATTGCACACAGACGTGAGGTGGCTAAGCCGTAATGCTTTTTTAAAAAGATTTCGTATTTTGTTACCAGAAATAAAAATATTTTCTACAAATGAAAGGAGAGCACATTACTGAATTGGAAGATGAAAAATGGAAAACTGCAAAACTTAACGACTTAAACCTAAATCTACAAGGAAAAAATAAATTTTAACAGACATGATGAGCATGATTAAAACTTTTAAAGAAACGATAAAAAGGTATGTGCGTCTCAATTAAGAAAACATAAATTGAGAAACTTCAAAAACATGGAGGAAGAGTGCATCCATATATATATATAATCCAAACCGAGACACTTCGAAGATTTCGCCGAACACTTAAATGTTTTGTTTGAAGAATTTGAAAGAAGATTCGCTGACTTAATTAGGTTGCAAGAAAATACTCAATTTTATGATATTTCCATTTAATGAAAATGTCAACATTGATGGAGTATCTGAAAAAATAGGGCATTTAATAGATACCACATCAGTCACGGTTGAGGAAGAAATTATGAAATTAAGATGCGATATATTTTTCTCAAATCCAGAGCATCTAGCGATACTGATTTTTGGAAATTAATTTCTGAGTAAACGTTTCCAAATATTTACAAATTGATTTTGTATTTGAAATCGACGTATTTTTGCGAATCTGCTTTTTCAACCATTAATGCCATAAAAACCAAACATCGGTCGCGTTTAACAGATGAACATTTAATTTCGTGTTTACGCATTGCAATAAGCTCGTACCAGCCACAATATGATAAACTTGTCGCAGATATACAGTGCCAAATTTCAACTAAACGAAGTGAATAGGATGGTCAATTTTTGATATATGAATATTTTGATTATTTTCGTAAGTAAATTTTTATTTTGTAAATATTAATATTAAGTTTTTTTTAGAAAAATTAGATAATTTACCATTTTTCTTGTTACCGAAAATAAATATATAAACATGTACGTTACGTTAATTTAGCTCTGCCATTGGTAGACCGCCTTCGATTTTTTAAATGTGGAGTAGACCACGGATCCCAAAAGTTTGGCCACCCCTGCTATAAAGCAACTATAGAGCTTTTGGGGTCGGACCTCGTAATTTTATACCTTTGTCAACTGACGATGATGATATCTGAGTTGGCACATCCCCCTTCTATCACACCACACCAACGGGAAAACATTGAGCCTCGACAGATTTAACGCGCATCGGCTCCCTCTACAACGGGGGTATTCAGTGGCACAGGTTCGAACTCGTAAAGGCCGTATCATACGTTTCAAGCAATTTTTCGTCCAATTCGTGCAATTTTTACTCAGTTGCTATAGCAACGGCTTTCGAACAACTTTTTACTAGTGAGCTCAAAAAATTGTTCCAAATAAAAGTTGCTTGAAATTCTAGATAATGGGGTTCTTCGGCGCCCCACGTCATAAACAAGATGGCGGCTTCAGTTTCGTCTAACACATCAGATATGCCGTATAATATTTTAATGGTGTATAATATTTTAAACAGGATGGTGCTCAATTTCTGTTTACGCCCATCAACAAAAGCACATACGAAATAAAAGAAATAATTTTGGATGATCTTTTTGCGAAGCAGAAAAATCAGCGAGTAATTTTTCAATGTGGAGATAGAGCGCGGCTGACATCAAAGCATGTCGCTTTACTTACGGCAACCCTTCCCCCTCAGATTAGGCCAAAAATTGGACAAAAAAGTTGCATGAAAAATGTACGTGTGATACGGCCTTAACTCGCCAGCCAAGAGCTCATGACCCAAACCACTGGGCAACGACATTGGAAACAGGGAGAGTTCAAGTGAGATTGTGACAGTGTCAAATGACGTGGCAAGATCACACGCTACAAAAAAGTAACTTCATGTTTTGGCTTTTCCTTAACTTAATCAAGTTTTGATGTTTTCGGATCGTTTCAGTCTCTGGACTTTATTTTAAATTACCAAAAACATTTCTACAGTCTGATTATAAATATCGCAATCAGAAGCAACACGTAATTTAAAACCATAGTAAGTGACGAGAATGATGCCCAAGTTGGAACCCTAGTCTCTAAACTACGCCAAAGTGAGGACTTTGAATCCCAACTGATTTGTTGTGCATCAGCCACATTATACAAAGGAACTTCATTGAAATCAGGACACAAACAAGCGGCTCTACTGAAACGATGCCCGCCACGAGTTCGAGACCAGGATCATTCATTTACCACGGTTCTATAGTTTCTGAGTCCCTTTTGAATTTGTTACATAATTGAATTCGAGTTGTTTCTGAAAGTCTAAAAAATTTTCAGACAGTAAATTCTAATGAATTGGGTAAAAATTATGGATTGTAATATAATTCTTTAAAGATCCCCTTCCCCCGTTCAATCCATTCGAAATATTTTTTGGATCAGACGATATACTTCATTGTAGATGAAAACACGAGATATTAAATGCCAGCAAAAAATATATATATATTGAGGCATATAGAACCTTTGTGTGAATTTCGATTACTTTCTTTCAAAAATATTTTGATTTTCCTTCTTCAGAAATTTAATAATGCCTATCAATACATGATCTGCTGCTTTATACTAAATCACAATTTAATACACACACCCTGTGTCGGCGGTTTCTGTTAGTATATTTATATTACTGGTTATCCAATCGCAGTTCACAAATTCATAAGCAAATCGGAACAACAATTTGGACTAGGAAGCTTTCTTTCTTCCTAGCGCATCTGTGGTACCAAAAACAGATGCGCTTTCAAAAAGATCTGGGATAGTCATTTCCGCGACGTCCAATTTCTATGAATGACTCGATGCTATTTTTGAAATACATCCATCGCTTCTTTTATCAAACCTAGATGATGTTATCCTAGCAATATATATATATACACACAAAGGCACGCCTTTCTTCTCTTTCTCTCTCTCTCATACTCTGTTTATTTCCTTTGAACAACAAA
The DNA here is from genome assembly GCA_019973955.1 of Trichonephila inaurata madagascariensis. Lineage (NCBI taxonomy): Eukaryota > Metazoa > Arthropoda > Arachnida > Araneae > Nephilidae > Trichonephila > Trichonephila inaurata. The sequence continues at coordinate 93,732 of BMAV01022112.1, read as the reverse complement.
TATGCAAGAATTTTTTCCTTGATTTTTTTAGCAAGAAGTAATACAATTATTGGAAATAAATAAAAGCAGAATACAGAGCTAAAATAGTACTACTTCTACTAATAATAATAAATACACAGCTAAGATACGTTTAATATCCTTACTTTTATTTGCTACAATAAACAATAACTTTTCGGTATTTTCCACCGTCTATTCAGTACAGATTTCTGAAGACATATACCGCATTTATTCGAATCTAAGCCGCCCTTTTTTCCAATATTACTGTTATTGAAAATCAGGTGTGGCTTAGAATAGAAGGTAGACAAATTTGCTGAGTGGAGTAAATTGATCATGATACTGACGGTTGGAACAATGACAGGTTCCTGTGTGTATTGAAAGGTTTTAAATACTGGTAAAACAAATTATTCTCTTTTTATTAGTTCTTATCTAACCCTTAACTTCGCACTGTTGCATTTCTGCAACATATGATTTATTTTAATCTTTTTTTTAATTACCTGCAAATCACTTATCTGAGAAAAAAGATTACTGCAATGAAATACATGGTAATTTTGTCACTAGATGGAAGTACATTATTTCCAGAAATCACAACAATTATAAAAATCTCTGATGCCTCAAGAACTGTGTTTATGCTATAAAAAGAATCCATTATATTTTATGCTTCCTCTTGCTTATTGACGAAATAAATTACCAGGTAAGAAATTTAAACAGTTTATGATGAATAATAAATCCTCATATAAAAAAAAGTTTTGTAATTTACAGCACTACTGCGCGATGTTGCACTTCTGCAACAAACAAAAAAAAATGACTGAAATTCAATATAAAACTGTTTAATTTGTTTTTCATATTTTTCCCTTTAATTATTACTTGAGAACTAGCCGATATAATTTTTTCATAGAAATTTAAAAAATTGCGAAGTTAAGGGTTATGTTTTTTCTTTATTTCGAAAATATCGGATATCTATAAATCATTTTGCACTGCTTTTTATTATTTCACAAAAACGTATTGAGAATTTGGGGTGCGGCTTAGATTCGAATAAATATGGCATTTAAGGGAACCAGGACATGCTCGAAAAAGTAAAATGCCAAAATTAAAACCCTTTGTTTATGAGACATATATATTTTAAAATTTCCAATACAGCTTAGATTTTTTATGTTCTTAATAAAGATAACTTAATTATTCTGTAGAACTAAAGAAATAACTTTTTGGTTCAAAAGTTTTTTTTCCTACTTAATTTAAGTAATACATAATTTTTAAGAACTCATAATATATACTAATGTTTAGGTACCATTTTTTAAAAACGTGTATTTTTTTTATGCAAAATATTTCTTATACATATATAAAACAATACACAAAATACAGTGAACCTATTTTTTTAGTAAAATTTTTTTTAGTATAGTTTCTTTAAAAAAATTATAAAACTTTGAAATTTGGAAAATTTTTATTTTTCTGCTTTTTTTATGCATATAACCATTTTAAAAAATTAGGCACTATTTTAATAGAAAAAAAAATTAGGTTCACTATATACATAGTCATCTTGTATAGAAGTATAAAAAATCTGAAATCATACAGTGCAATAGTTTTTTTAAAAATGTACCTAAATGCAAAAAAATACGCTTTTGAGAAAAAGAGAAAAAGTTTAAAAACCCAATGTTTTCACGTATTATACACTTGATTAGTATTTGCTTGCCTATTTTTATATGCCTAATAAAATAATGCTTAATCATTTTCTAGAGTTACAAAAGTAATTTTAAATTCAAATGTTTTTCCCCCTTTGTTTTAGTTAACATGAACGTAATTTTCGAGATTTTGTAATACATATTTTCAAGTACATAAGTACCATTTCTTACAAAAATATTTCTTGAATATACAAAAAATTTTACACATATATATAAAGCAACATATCAAACATAATGAACCAGTTTTTTAATGAATTAGTTGCATAACTTCTTTGAAATAATCACAAAACCTTAAAATTTTGAAAATATTAATTTTCTTTTTTGCACATATAAATCTATTTTTTTAAAAATTAGACATTATATACCAAAACATATTTTGTTCATTATATGCACGTGTATCCTGTTTAGATATATTTATTTTTCATTCAAATGAAAAAAATCAAAAGTTTATATAGATCAAACACAGGAGAAACTACACATTTAAAATATGTGAAAAAGGGCGTGGTCATTTGTTTACATTTTTATTTTTCATATGGTATGGCTATTTTATCAACAAACATATAAGTATTTAGATTCGGAAAAATATGCACTATTTTTTAGAACTAAAATTGAAAAATCGATTTTTTCAAAGTATATGATGTCCTGATTTTCTTAAATCATTTTCCATTACATGTTTCTTTATCATTCGATTGCTACTCAAATATTTACATATAGCAGTATTAAAATTATTATCATATTAGATATAGAAAATCCCACGCCTTTTAAAAAAAATTTTCCAGAACAACAATCCTAAATCTATACAAATAAATAAAACTGAAGTGTCTGTTTGTAATTTGAAATTAACAGCTTTTCACTAAATGCATTTAAAAGTACATCCGGTACTTATATCAGAAAATCAATTTTTAAAATTTTTGTCTGTCTGTTTGCTCTAGCTAATCTCTGAAACGGCTGAACCGATTTTGACGGAACTTTCACACCGGCAGATATTAAAGTTATAAGGAGTAACTTAAGATACTTTTATTTTAGAAAAAAAGTTAGGGTTCCGCGAAAAACAAAACCAATGAAATAGTGAACAATATCCGATGAAATTAGGTTTAACCGGAAATTCACCCGGTTCCGTGCGTGCGTATACTCTCAGAACGTGTGGACCTGGGGAAATGCTTCTTTCTCCTTATGCTGGTCTTGGATTGATTGATTGAATATTAACGTCGCACTGTTCAGTTACACGAGGGCTTTTGGCGACGGACCACGTCATTTTGAACCATGGTCAAGTGACGTGGACGACACCTGAGCCGGCACCTCTCTCCTAACTACCACACCAACGGGAGGACGTTTAAGCTCTCGACAAATTTAACGTGCATCGCTGCCCTACACGGAGGGACTTTAGTGGTACTGGGATCGAACTCGTGACAAAGCAAGCCACGATCCGATACCTATACCACTCGGCTACGCGGCCACATGCTGGTCTTGGAAGGGGTTAATAATTAGAAATCAATGTTAAACGTCGTTAGGTTTTCTTTCATGAAAATAGTTCAGTTTTTATTTATTTTGAAATTGATAAATTTAATATTGTACATAGAGAGAAAGATTTTTTCATTAAATTTAATATGCTGTATACAGAGAGATTTTTTCATTAAATTTAATATTGTATATAGAGAGATTTTTTCATTAAATTTAATATTGTATATAGAGAGATTGTTCAACAAATGTAATACAAAAAACAAAGAAAAAAAATAAAACAAAAAAGAAACATCGATTCACAAAGTAGAAGAATGACATTATACTTATATATAGCATAGGTATTTCTTTACATAATTATTAAGTTTTCGGGAACTCTGTGAATTGAATAAACAGTTTTTTGTTAAATTCCACGTGGACGAAGTCGCAAGTAAAAGCTAACATAAAATAAATGCATCAGAAAGTAATATTAACGTATTACACATCCAGATACAGATTATTTACACTATATTTTAAGCGTTTATTACACAAAATTTATAATAATGTGTTACTTTTGCTGAGCAGGAGGAAGGTGTTTCTAAAAATCGACCTACAAGAGAGTTATGGGGAGTTATAAATAAAATAAAAAATCTTTTTTTGTCAGATATGATTTCTACAGACTTAAAATTTAGCAAACATGGTTTCTTGTTCAGCTGAGATATGCAAAAAGCTTTTTTTTTGTTTAATTTACAATTTACGTAAAATTAACCCATTAAAAACTTCTTTATCCTTCAGTCTGCATTGTTTAATTTTTCAATTCCCCCTTGCGAAGAACGGGTATACCAGCTAATTTTAAATATAAGTGAAAAGTAGTTATCTTAAACCCATAAAAAATAGTGTGAGTACTCTTATAACATTGACATTGTCGTAGTGGGAAAGTTTGAAAATAATGGGATACGTGCACAGGTGTCATCCTTTTTAATTGAACGTGGCTCCAATTTACGAAGTCCTTTACTAGTATCCCGATAATAGCTTCTGAGTGCGACATCAATAAACAATCAATACAACATTTACAATTAATGTTTAGGTAAATAAGACATTTATTTATTATATATTCATTCCATTCATTCTATATAGTTATCGGTATTCTAAATATGTACGTAGAAGTATCGTTAAGTCTTAATTTTATTGCTGAAAATAATCGAAATAGAAACTTTATTTCTATTTGTTATTCTTCTCTACATAGTCACCATCCAGAGTTATGCATTTCTCCCGACGTTTCTTGACCTTTAGAAAGCCCTCATTGTAGAACTCAGCAGATTACGTCAAAACCCATTGTTCCATATCTTGAATGACGACATTTGTGTTGACAAATCTCCGACAGTATAAAGTCAACAAAAGGATCAAAGAATATACACTGGTGTGCAAAACTTAAGCAACAGGTGGGTTTATTGCTATAACTTCACGAAAAATCATCTGAGATACATGAAATTCTGAAATGAGGGAGAGTATTATGTACGTAAAGGATGACGAAAGCATCGGCGCTGAAAAAGGAATACAACGCATACGGTATGGAATCAAACAAAAACAAGCTTTATTGAACGCATAGTATCGTGACCCATGATTGTCTATCCAACAGGAAGAACAACAAGCAGATGTTCCTTAATATGGTATATGCCCTCCTTACTACAATGGTTGCTTCGCACCGTCTCCGCATACTCAGAACCAGCTGGTGCAACATTTCTTGAGGTAGGAGTGCCCATTCCTCAATCAACATCTGTTTGAGTTGTTGGTTGTACTCCGGATGATGTGAGCGTGTGGCAATACGTCTCCCAAAAGCATCCCACATATGTTCGATGGGATTTAAATCTGGGGAGCACACTGGCCAATCCATTCGAGTGATATCTTCACTTTCCAGCAGCTCCTCAACAGCAAGAGTGCGATGTGGCAGTGCATTGTCATCCATACAGATGAAGTCTGGGCCAATGGTACCTCGGAAAAGATGCAGATGGGGAAGAAGTACCTCCTCACAATAGCGATCCCCGGTTACAGACCCTCTGTCGAAAATGGGAAGCTCAGTTCCGCCGTTCAGCATAATGCCAACCCAGACAAGAACTCCAGGACCACCGTAACGATGTCTTTCCTTGATGTTTCTGGGATAAAACCGGGTCCCGATCTCTCTCCAAATCAAAACGCGTTGAGAATCGCTTCTGGTACTGAACCGACTCTCATCCGTAAAGAGAACACATCTCCATTGATCAGTTGTCCAGTTTTTGTGCTCTCTGTCCCACTGTAAACGGTGGCTTCGGTGGCCATCTTTCAACGGAAGGCAGCGTTCAGGACGGCGGGTGAACAGGCCCCCATTGTGAAGGCGTCTGGCCACAGTAACCCGCTACACTTGTCGACCTGTTGCTGTACAGAGTTTCTGAGCAATGGCGCTTGCTGACTCTGTCGAAATTTTTTCGCCTGCAGGATGATATATCGGTCATCTCCTGCAGTTGTCGTCCTCGGGCGGCCACACCAACCTTTCTAACAGCTGTACCTGTGGTTTGGAACGCTTTCCAAGCGCGCGAAATGACACTTTTGTTGATTCCGAACTCTGCAGCTACACTGGTGACAGTACGCCCCTCCTCCAGCTTTCCGATCATTCTTCCACGTGTGAAGTCATCCAGATGATTTCTTCTAGCCATATTTCATGAACTGACTCACTGGCACTTGCAGAGAATATGGTGAATTGCGTCTCCGTCCTTCATTTCATTCTACTGTTGAGCAGCGCGCGCCGACATCACGCGTTTTGTGTACGCTCACATCGCTTCTGACGTTTTGTTCCTGATATTTGCATACGCATGACGTTTCTACTGACTTACGTGTTCCCTCTACTGATCTCTAGACCTCCTTTTCTGCAATTTCATGGCTATCTGCTAAATTTTTACATTGTTGCTTAAGTTTTGCACACCAGTGTATTTTAACTAGAAATGTATATCTTGGTTATTTCTAGTATATAATAATTAAAACTACTTATATATACATCCTCTCTCGAATAAAATCATTATAAATTCTATCTTACTCAAATATTAATTTTCCATGTGATTGAATACCATTTTTCATCTAAAAGAAAAATATTCGTTCACTAATAAATCATATTGCATTAAATGTTTTCTTTTTATAATTAAATTTTTATCGTAAAAATTTTCACTTATAAAGAAAAATAAGTATTTCTCTGGACATTTTACTAGTCTACATCTTTTTCGGAAACCACCGCGAATATTCCTTAAAAAGAAAAAAAAATTAAATTTATTTCTTTAAATATCTCAGGTAAATAAGTTAGTTGTAATTGTACATGATATTTGTTAATTATATACTTCATAAATTCAGTTTTATTTCAAAACTATAATTAATACTTTCAGCTCTTGCAAAATCTCTTTCGATAATCGAAAAAACATAAATTTAACATTTTTTTTATTTTATTCATAATATTTTCATAAATGTTCACGTATTAAAATATAAAAGCATACTTTTCTAAGTAGATCATATTTATAATTATGAATAAAAACAAATTAATGTTGTCCTTTTTATAACTTTAATTAAATTATAAATAACTCTTTTTTTTACATTTTAAATACAAAGAAATCCATGCAATTTTAAAAATACCAGCTAATATATAGAGAGTAAGGAACGTAAGAAAAAATAATTAAAAATATATATATAGAATGAAGAGCAAAAAAGTGGTACTGGCGTGTGTATACAAATAACACACACACACACAAGTATGCAACGAATCAGCGTCACGCAAAGTGGTCGACAATGCTTATTTAAGAGGTGTCTGGTAACGCATTTACTTTGATTCTTACTGCTATAATAGCAGGTTATCAAGATTTAAGGTCCCCGCATTATAGGCGATGCACGAGAGATAAAGCATAACATCTCTGAGTTAGCGATTAAGTTTAGATTTTCGTCTTTGACCATGAATATTGTGGATATCAGGTAAAACTTCAGACCTCCAACACTTTCACAGCGCTCCAATACAACACTTTTTCAGATTACCGCTTGATGTCATGAACAATAGTCAAGGTGCACATTGTTCAACGGACCATCATTGGCATGATCTTCCGGAGCTAAATGCTCACTCATCAATGATTATTGACTGCTCTACAAAAAGCTTTAAGCCTTGCCTGGCTCACTAACACCGCCATTGGACTGTTGCTGATTAGAAATACATTGCCTGATCTGAAGAGTTTCGTTTTCAGTTGTATAGGATGGATGCATTTGTACAAGTATGGAGAAAACATTATGAACCAAGGAATCCTACAAAAGTCAACTTCAAGACTGTTCAATCTAAGGAAGTTACTGTGATGGTATGGGACATATGCAGTTGGCGTGATATAAGTCTCCTGATACGTCTGAAGATGACTCTGACATATGACAGATACGTAAGCATCCCAATCAATCACCTACACCCATTCATATCCATTGTGTATTCCAACAGATTTCGACAATTTCTGCAGGACACTGCGACACACTTCCCTTTAGTTGCTCTTGAGTGGATCTGGGCACAATCTTATGACTTTAGAAACTTCCATTGATCCCCAGACAAGAATGTTAATGAACATATCTGAAATGCTTTGCAACATGCTACTCCACCACCTCCTACTCCTAAGGATTTTGGATGTGAATTGCCTTCGAGATACGTTCAGACATTAGTCGAATCTATGTCACGTAATGTTGCGGTACTTTTCCTTTATCATGGAGGCTCATCATAAATTTAGGTAAGCGTACCAGTTTTTCTGTCTCTTCACTATATTTACTTCTGTTAATGAATTAATTCCTCTAAAAAAGCAAAATATTTACTTTTCCGATGGCTAATAACTCCTAATTTTTTAATTATTTCTAGGCCACCTAAGGTGCCTCCCTCTCACACACAATGAACAGTTATTCCCTTAAAGATAAATACTTGAAAAATGTAAAGAAGTATTCGTAATGGGTAGACATTTACAATGTCAAAAGATTTGGATTAATTTAATGCATTAATTACAATTCAAATATACTTATATAAATATACTAGATCTCTTTGAAAAAATTATTTGCTCAGTTATTGACAATTCAAGTATTGTAAGATGTTAATATAGAAATTTATTTTTTAAGAAAATAATCCCAGTTTTTATACAGGGTGACTTTTTTAAAAACTGACATCATTCATAGTCACCTGCAACTCGATTTAACCACCTCAATAGCACCAAACTTGGTATGCAGACTAATAAAAACATGGAAAATAAGATTCAGTGGGGAAAAAAGTATAGTTCAAAAAATCACCTATAGGGATATTTATGGCATTGTACAATCTAAAATGTGTTACAGTAAAAATAAAAAATAACACAACAAAAATTACAGCTCGATGTTAAGATTTATTTACTCAAAACAAACCGCTCTCACATACTACACCCAGCATTATCTGCGGCAGTACGCAACATGTCACAAAGAATATTTTGCATTGTCTGTGATATGTTGTCATTAAGACAATTAAACAAAATAAACATAAACTTTCGATTTCAAGTTTATCTCAGAGCCAAAAGTCACATCAGGAGAACGAGCAGACTATGCAACTGCAAGACCGAGGCTGATGACTCATGCATCTGTGAAGTGATGACGCAACAGCTGATGTAACTCAGCACCAATATGTATGATGGTGCATCATTCTGTATAAAGATTTAAAGATATTTGATCGAGACATTTTCTTTGTTGAACTTGTGGAAAGACAAAATTAGTCAGTATATTGTGGTATCTTTGTGCATTACTAATTCTGTGTGAGTGACAGTCTCAAATGGAATGAGACTGGCCCAATGATGAATTCGGTTGTGAAGCCGCACCAAACGGTGATTTTTGTTGAATGCATAGAAGTTTCTTGCACTGCCTGTTCATATGTTCAAATTCAGTAATTTTTTGTGTTAACAAACGCACCCAGACAGACATAGGCCTCATCTCCCCATAGAATTTGCACGCAAAACCATCATCAGCTTCCATCCTGGCCAGAAGAGACAGAGCAAATGTCAGTCGCTTATCACAATCAGTGTACTTGAGCTCACATAAGCGGCTGATTTTGTGTGTGTGTTTGGATAGTAGAGTAGAACTCTCCGCGCAAGACTTTCCATACCTGTGGAAAAATTCATATCAAATTCTCGTGCTACAACTCGGGTGCTGCTACTACTAGAAATGGTTTCTTGTGATCTGTCTATGATTGCAGTTGCCGCATCTATTATCTCCTTTTCTGACACAAGTTTATGTCCTCTGTCTCTGAGCCCTGTTTCCTCGAACTTCTTAATCATTGCCTTCAAAGTATTATGGCCGCGGAAACCTAGTGGTCAAGATAACGGACTCGTGGCTGGCTTGTCACAATTTCGAGCCTAGTACCGCAGAAAGCCCGTCGTCTAGGGGAATGATGCACGTTAAATCTACATCGAGAGCTCATACGTCTTCCCATTGATGTGGTGTGATCGTTAGGAGAGGAGGTGCCAGCTCAGGTGTCGTTTTCGTCACTTAACCATGGTTCAAAATGACAAGGTCCGTCGCCAAAGCCCTCTTGTAGCTGAATAAGGTGACATTAATATTCATTCACTCACTCATTCAAAGCATTACGCAATAAAGATTAGTTACGTAGCTTCTTTCGGGTTCTAAGCTAACAAAGGTTTTTGGATGTATTGAACTGATTCATATAATACAGCTTTACCTAAAGTGCACGTTCTGGTAATGTGAATTGCACATTAATTGGAGCTGGCTCGCTTTAGCTGAGAATACTATTTTTCCAAGCTGCTGACATGTTTTATAAGATGCTGCTGTCGCATACTGAAGTAAAAATTTGCATTTTGCTGTGATACACGTGTTTAATGTGAATTATTGGTTTAGTAAGCTACAACAGTGCCATGAATACTTCTATTAGCAATGTTTGGAACTAATTTTCCCCCCACGGAATCCTGCTTTTTATGTCATTTTTAGTCTGTGTACCAATTGATTTTTTTTGTTAGATCGAGCTGCAAGTGGCTCTAAATTACAAAAAATACCCTCTATTCTCTAGAGCTGTCTACATGTTTTGCTGCACAAATTACCAGCGTGGTTGTCACATATAAAAGCATCCGTTTTTTTGTAAATTTTTTACTTGGCAAGCTACAGCAGTGCCATAAATGCCCCTAATGGTGATATTTTTAACTAAACTTTTTTTCATGGAATCTTACTCCATGTCGTCTTTAGTCTCCATACCAAGTTGGGTGCCATTTCGTTTATTAGATTGAATCACAGGTGGCTCTGAAGTCAGTTTTAAAAAAATCACCCTGTGTTTTCACTTGATTGATTGTTTATTAAAGTCGCACTTACAAGCAGAATGAGGTTTATTGGCGACGAACTACGTTAAATATGTAGAGGCTAGAACATCCTCCCGCTGGTGTGGTGTAGAAGTTAGTATAGGGGGTGCCAGCTTAGGTATCGTTCTCGTCACTTGACCATGGTTCAAAATTATGAGGTCCGTCGCCAAAAGCCCTCGAGTAGCTGAATAGTGCAACGCTAATATTCACTCACTCATTCTTTTAAAATTCTGGCTCATGCAAATAAATAAAATATAAGAATAATTTGCATGAAATAAGCATAAATGTGTAACAAATTGCTGTAAGCACTTTAAGCCTGTTTAATTATATATATATATATATATATATATATAATACATAACGTACACTAAATATGATACATATTCCACTGTGCCATGCCCTATAAAATAAAGAAAATACTACGTGGATGCAAATGGAGAATGTGTTTCGTGTAGGAAGAGTATCCCGTTTATATGATGGTTATATATTTATCATAAGCTGCAAGTCAATCTGAATAACGTCTATGTATACAAAGATTAAATTATTCAGCTGCTTTTCGGGTTCTCGAATCAATGCTATGTGAAGCTCCGGAACAGACAAAGGCAGTTGACGACTTTTGCAAGTATACTCGACCAGATTTAAATTGGGGAGAAACCCGATGTACAAAAGACTTGTTCAGATTGTTGTGCAGAGAAGATAGGAATTATCATCCAGAAAAAGAAAAACTACACCTTGAACAAACGAACAGGTCTTTGCAGAATGATATTCGGATAAATATGGCCTGTCACACACATGTTGAATATGAATCCATCAAAAAACAACACGCACTGTTTTGGTATCCATTCTGTGCCCCAAGTTTATTGGTGCTGGCCTAGTTGCCATTAAAAAAACCTCTAACAAGCTTTTTGTGCACAGCCCAAACCATGCACGGTATACCCTTGGGTTCCTGCATTTACCGTTTTGAAGAATACTTTGAAAGTCTGACTTCCAATAAATTAATATTGATTGATTGATTATTAACGTCCTACTTCAAAGCAACACGAGGGCTATTGGCAGCGAACCTTGTAATTTGGAGCCTTTTTTAGGTGTAACGAATGACACCTGAGCTGAAATCCCCAAGAACTACCATGCGAAGAATTCCAATGAAATTGATCTACACACATGTGTTTTTAATATATCTAATGTAAATAAAGTAAATTTATAACAAAAATGTTTCAATCTCTGTACCAGGTTCGAAATGAAATAATACTAAATTTGCTGCAAAAATGAATATTTTTAACATTTTTTTTAAGTACAGATTCTTTATTTCTTAGTATTGTATTTGCAGACTGGTACGCCTGAGCAACCCCTTCGGTAGAGTTGCTAGATAGAGGTAGGTGGAGAAGCAATAAGTACAGTTGCAAATTCCTAACATGTGTCACCACATAGATGAGTAGTCATGGTCACTAACTCGTAGCCAAGGTTTTCGAGTCATGGGTTTGAGCCATTGTGCCAATGAAGCCCCTCCATGTACAAAGGCTGATGCACTTTAAATCTTTCAAGACTCAAAATCTTCAAGTTACTTTGTTTAAAAAATTAGAGAATGGAGTACCAGCTCAAATGTCATCCTCGTCACTTGACTAAGGTTTAAATTATGTCATCAATAGCCTTCATTCAGCTTTAAAAAAATCCTTTATTAAAAAAATGAAATCCAGACTTGAATCTATCTCAAGATTAGCTTCGCGGGGCTAAAGATATTCCGTTCCTTTCCGACGTTTCCATTCGTCTCACAGGGTCGAGTCCTTATTTAATCGAAGACAATTATGGAAAATATGGGAATTGAGTAATCTTCATCCTTATTTCATGGAAGGAGATTCATTACCATTTATCACCCATAATTCTTACTTGAGGTGAAAGTTTAAAAAAAAAGTGTATCAGCTCACACATTGCTATCCTCTTTACTTGATTGTGACTCGAAATTATGAAATGTGTTACCAAGCCCTTTTATGTAGTGCTCCATATCGAAATTAATTTAAAACTAAAAAATCGTTAGGTCGTCTAAAAAGCCAGAAAATCTCTCATAATATGGCGTGAAAATTTGGAAAGAGAAGTGCTCTTTCATGTCCACCTCAATTAAGCTTAGGAGAAAACTTTTAGGTATTCCACTTATCATTTATTTTGCATTTCTTGTGTGAAGGAATCTAATTAGAATTCAATTCTTATCCTATTTTCCCTCTTTTTTTTCCTTATATTCTTTGTTATTATTTTCAAATGTTCAGAGCCATTGTGTAGCTTCAGTGCAGTGAGATTTAAATAAAACTAAATTAATTTAATTTGTTGAAATTGGTGAAATACCCATCAGTTGGTAAATTAAAAGTGACCTTCAATTTTGCTTTAATGAGATATAATTTACAGTTTCATATTTCATTTCATTTGAACTAAGTCAGAAAAATTGATTTTTAAAGATTGGTAAACGAGAAAGAGAGAGGAATGACGAGGAAAGGGGCATTTTTTTTTACTCAAAAAATATTCTCAAGTATATAAAATATAAGAAATATATCAGAAAATTCTAGATCAAACAAAATGATGATATGAAAAATTTAACATGTGTTAACATGTATTTAACATGTAAAATTTAACTACTGAGAATGAGCAATTTTTATAGCTTATTAAAAAGGAATTTTTTTAATTAAAGTCACGCTACAATTAAACAATTGATTATTGCCAATAGTTTGGAAATTTTTGGTTAGAGTTGAATTGAAAAGGATAGGCATTTATACAAGCAATATGTATTTTATCCAGCTACATATATTATTATAAATAAAAACATCAACCAACTGAAAAAAAACGCTTCAGAATTGATTTTATTGCGCTTAATTAAAATATTTCAATCGAATTAGTATAAAAATATGTTCACTTTCAAACAATTTATGTGAATATATATGCTTTTAGAATCTCTTAGAAACACTTCTTCTTTCACTTCTTTAAGACACTTCTCTTGTATTAAAAAATCATTTACGCTGGGAAAGTTAGGAAACTATACGAGTCGTTAAGAAACCAATGCAGGAAGTTATTAAAGGAAGTAAATCCTTTAATAAATAAGAAGAATATTATTTATTTTATCAAAATTTACAAAAATCAGAAAATATCACTTAAGCTTCTGAGCGACATGAATAAAATCTTTAAAGATACCCGACATCCACCAAATATCATCTTAAAATTATTTCTACTGATGGGGAAAAAAATCTTTGCTTTCACATATACCAACATTTTATTACTAGTTTACTGAATGTCACACAGATCGTTAACAAGAAGGTTAACATCGTTAGGAACAAGAAACATACTCTAAAATTAATTGAAATATCGGCATAACTTGGATCTCTAATCTCACCACTTCCAGAGTAAGAATACCTGAGAATAGTAAGCACAAATTTGGCTAATTATACTATCAAAGAGAAGTGCTTAAGGGTACAGTGGACTTTCAATTTGGTGAAATTCGATCAAATTTTCTATTTTTCACTTTTAGATATTATCAATGCCTGTAATCACTGCTACTGAATACAAAAAGAATTTTTCAATTCCGATCGTTTTTATGGAAGTTATGCCCTTTTCAATTCGAACACCTGTTTGTCCACGCCCCTTTGTTTACATGTGTCAAATGCAGCTGCTTGTGACAGCTGCAGAATTACGCTTCTATATTGTATTCTTTTTTCATTTTGAGCATTACTTTTTTTACTTCATGTCTTATTTTTTTACCTTACATTTGAATTACATAATTTTCTAAAATTTGGCAACACGAAAATAACTGTAACTCAAACTGTTTGGTATCAAATTTTTGTTTACTTCAATCTTCCCAATTTAGTTGCGAAAACAGCTTTTCCAAGGTTATATGGTAAACAAGAAACAAAGTTCTTTCGTAACGACAGCTCTATATTGCGATTATATTTGAATGTTATATATATTTTAAATTCTGTTGAGCGAAATTATTACAGAGAACTATTATTACTTATTTTGTTTTGTGAAAATGCATAGCATAAGTTCAAAATATCGAAAGCCCAAAGGCCGACTAAGCAAACGAAGAGCTGCCTGCATAAGAAATTTGGAGAAAGGAAAATCTTCTGCATGTAATTCATTATCGGATAATAAATGTGATGAAATTTCAACAGAAGCTGTTCCTAGTACATCAGGTATGAGTACCATTGATGTAAATTCTGTATCAAATGAATATCATTTCATTAATAATTCAATGTGGACCTCATTGCTACAAAAGTTCTATGTAGTGATTGCAACCAGTTTTCATTGAAGATTTTAACACACAATTCATACGGTTTCTCAACCAAAATGGAACTTGTTTGCGAAATGTAAAATCATATGGACATGCCTTCACTAGTCAACGAGAGAAAAACCCTGCAGAAAATTGATATTAACTCAAAACTTGCATCTGCATTTTTGGCTATAGAGGGTCACGCAGCCTTAGAAACTTTCTCAGCAATTTTAGGTACGCCATGTGCTGGATCGGAAACATTTTCGAAATAAGCGAAAAACTTATGCAATAAAAAATGAAAACGCGAAGCTGAAATGCTACAAATCTCAAGAGACCACGCAGACAAGCAAATTTATACTTGCACCTGATCTTGTTCAGAACAATATTATCGATATAACTGTATCATATGATGGAACGTGGCATAAAAGAGGCCATACGTCCCTATATATGGCATCGGTATTGAAGATGATGTATTGACAAACTGCTATTGGACTTTGGAGGTTTTGTCAAAAATATTGCCATGAATGCAGTATGGCAGCAAGATTTTAAAGTGAAGGGAGCCCCGAGTTTCTGATTTGGAAATCAGGGCATTCGGAAAAATGCCAGGAAAACTGACGGTTCCTCAGGTAGTATGGAGATGCATGCTGCCTACGTTGTGTGGAACCGATCAATATCTGACTGTGCAATGCGATATACTATACTTATTCTTTGTGACGGTGATGCAAAAACACACCAACATCTCAATGAAAAAAAAGTGTATGGAGATGATGTCGCCATCGAAAAAGAAGAGTGTGTCAACCACGTAGCTAAACGTTTGGGAACAGTACTCCGGAATAAAGTTAAAGAATGGCGGGTGAAAGGTGTGACATTAGGTGGTCGTAAACAAGGTAGTTTGACTGACACAACTATAACTAAGTTACAGAACTTTTATAGGAAAGCGATTGTTGACAATGTTCCAGAGGTTGATAACATGAAGACGTCAATTTTAGCAACTCTTTTTCATTGTATATCAACTGATGCAAAGCCAATGTACAGCAAATGCCCTGAAGGAAAGCTATCCTGGTGCTTTTATAATAAAGCTAAAGCAGATAATAAAGTACCAGGTAGTCATTAAAGCATGAAAACAAAAGCTGTCAGGACGAAGTAGTTAGATGTCTCTCGCGTCCTTCTGCTAACAACATAACTCCTATGTTCTTTGACGGTACATGATTAATGGCAAAACCTTTCCAACCCAATAATACCAAGAAGATAAACGAATGTAACATGTAAATGAGATATACTTTAAAGGATAGCTTTGATGATGTAAGATAGCGCGCAAGTGCTTAGAGATAGCTTAGTGTGAATCTTTCGATCAAGGTTAGCAGTCCGATAGCTTTGAAGGAACAGAAGTCCATTGTAAAGAAGTTGGAATCGTCGTATATAAAGTGACATTATAGATATCTCTCAATCACTGTAGGTGTTGAGATCTGCAAAAGGTAATATTTAGGTATAGGTAGTTAGATGAATCGATTTCATTTATTATAATTAAGATAAAGGATCTAGTTGCGTGATCTGACTTTAAATACAAGGTTTAATTGGTGTTAACTCTCACTTTTAAATAATAAGCCGTCAAATTAGAATTATAATATACAAGTTATTCTAATAAAAGTTGTATTAAGAACTTACTATGTCTCATCATTTCCATAACTTACACCTCTAGCTTACGCGGATCCGGAACGTCATAGTCATCACAGGATGGCTATGTCGCATAGTTGCTAAATTTATGCCAGTGTACCAGCGCCTTGCCTCGAAAGAAATTCTTCTTCGCTGAGTTTCTGGCAAAACCCAAAATGCAAATGAAAGTTTACACAGTTGTATTTGGAGGAAATGCCCCAAAGAGGTGTTTGTTTAAAAAAAAAAGAATTAATCTTGCAGTAACAGCAGCGGTCTGCGAAGTGAACATTGGCTATGTTGAAACGTTAAAATTAAACAATAGTGGAATGGGAGACGTTGCAATAAAAATTGCGCATAGACGCGATAACCGAAGGTTGTCGCAAAGAAAGCGAAAAGCTTCAGAACAATATAAAAAAAAGAGAAAAAAAATTCAAAAATATAAAAAAATGACAAAAATAGGGAAAATAATGACCTCATTTATGGGGCTGGAAAATTTTAGTGTTAAGTTTTTTTTTAAAATTTATTTGGATGTATATAGTTTGAAATCACGTTACTATTACAATGGTAAGTTATTAATAAATAAAAGTAGTAATCTTATGATCAAGCAGACATATTTTATTATTTATATTATTGAACATTTAGATATGTTGCGTATAAAGTTTAAGAGTTTGCTTGACTTTAAAATACATTTTCATTCATATTTTCAATAATAACATCAAAATATTAAATTTTTCATTTCCTACTGAAAGTTTGTTTATTGCTGGAGATTAGGTATATTTATTATAATAACATAAAGATAATCAGTATATAAATTTGTGACGGGCTCACGCGTCATTTCTGTAACATAACCTCTGGGTTCTTTGACGGCCAAGAATAATGGCAACTCTTTTCCAACCAAAATCCAAGAAGAGAAATACGATTATAAAATGCACAAGATAGCTTTAAAAAAGAACAGAAGTTTGTGAGCAGTATGGCAGTTTAGGAAAAGTTATGTTTGGAAGAGATGCGAGTGTGAATTGACGGCCTATCGTAAAGTTACCAAGATACCGAGCCATTGTTACAAGGTGCATACCATTGCACGCGCGCCCAGGTGTTTCTGTACCGTGATAGAATCTTTTAGTTTGGATTAAGGTGACTGATTATTTGATATTAGACTTGTAATATTATCAGAATTGAGAGTAGGCGAATAATATAATTATTTAGATAAAGTGGTTCAAATTATACCCAAAGCTTAACTATCGCTGTGTGTTTGGTTCATTAGATTCACTTATATAAATTTATCTAAATTATTAGAGATTTAAGTTATATTCTTAATAAAGTCATATTAAGAATTTTAAAATGTCTATTCATTTTGAGAATCCCACACCTCTAATTCACGCTGACAATCAAAGATATGGTCACCAAAGAACGACCATATCACAAGTTGTAAATAATATGATATCCCTCAATTGTAGTAATAATTGTTTTTATCAAATATGTGATTGAGGACTTATAATCATCATAATCATTAAAACCTTCATTTAAGGAAATTGTAATTTTTGTCGTTTCAATAACTTTAAAATGTTCCCTGCGCAACACATTTTTTTCCAATTGCAGTGAAAATTTGCACATATTTTCTCTATTGGTGCATAAATATATGCTAGTGAATGTTGTTGTTTTTTATTTAAGTGAAGGGAAAATAATAAAAACCAGAGAATATATAAACATTTTAGTTAGTTTTTAAGGAAAAAACTGAAATTTTCAACATAAATATTTTTTTAATTTTCTAAAAAGAGAAATATGAAAAAATCTTCACTAAGTTTTGTTTTTATGTATTAAATGAATCTAGTTGCGCAAGGAGCATTTTGAAATATGTTAATTATTCGGTACAATAAAAATTTTAATACCTCAGAAACTATTAAAAGTATTTTGACCAAAACTTGTGTACATTGATATCTAGTCACATATTACACATTTCCTGCAAATTTGAAAAAAATTCACTGGTAATTAAAAAAATTGATTTTGAAACTCCACTGTACCCTTAATGTAGTATATACAACAGAGCTTGTTATTATCAACAGTTTATCAGAATTCCTTAAATACTCTTAGTGAATAGAAGTATAACAAATATGGATAAACAAAACAAATGGCTTGTTTCTCATAAATTATGAAAATTATTACCTCTTTTATACTGTAAAAACTCGAGATGTAATAGTGAGTACAAACGAAATTATTTTAGATAAATGTATTCCTCTATATACTTAAAAAACAACAACAACATAAAGGTAAAAAAAAAAATAATAATAATAAACATTAATTTTACGAATATAAAAGAGAAAAGGAAGTGCGATTTGATTGTTTTATCAACGTTGGTCAAGTGATGAAAAGATGACATCTCAAAGCTAATACTCCCCTCTTCTAATATCCACGCCAATATGAGGACTCAGATTTAGCGTTCATCATCCTCTCTAGACGAGAATTAAATGTGCTACCTTTCGGTTAAGTGTCCCTATCAAACAGACGTAAAAATACTTTAATAACAGATAACAGTTTTTTTTTTAGTCTCTTAATCGTCCTACTATACCGTGAACCTTTTATATGCTTAATTTGCATAAACTCAATGCACATTTTTCGGCGACGAATCTTTGGAGAAAAGCACTTGAATTCTCAACTAAACTTGATACTTCGCCAACCACGAACTGTGTGTGTGTCGGCAGTGATCATGAACTATTAAGTCTTATAAAAAGTTGTGGATAACAGATTTATATATAGATGTAAATTCGAGGAAATCATTAAACTTAATTAAAAAATAATTTTGAATATAAAAAAGAGCCGAAAGATATGATAGTGACTCAAAATAACAAAATAATTATACATTTAATTGTTTTTATGTTTGTTTAAGATACATTAGTATTTTTTATGCAACCATCTCTAGGTTGTAAATATATGAATATTTAATTCACTCTAACAGTGAAAAAATAGTTGCAGCGAAGTAGTTTAAATTTAAAGTGCACGATAGAAAGATATACACAAATAACTTAAAATGGAAAATAGATTATAGTTTTTTTAAAAAAAAATGTAGAGTGAAAGATACATTTAAAAAAATTCTTAAATGAATGAATCGTCTTTCAAAAAATAATTATCTATACTATAAAAAATAAAATTTCTATAATATTCAACAGTATTTTATAAAACAAATTATCTTTATAGTGTCTAGAGACATAAAATCCGTTTGCGAAGGTTTGTGATTTTAAAATTTCGTTCCTGTATCATTAGTTCTTATCATGAAAAGCAACATTATAAAAATTTAACTGGGCGCCTCTTCAAACGAAAATGCGTGCATATGATTATTTTCAGTTCAGTGTTTGATGAACCAACGAGTAATCAAGATATAAGTTATTTTACTAACCATAAAACCGAAGGATTTATCCATGATGAAACCATCACCATTTGGATCTGGATCAGGGGCGTAGCTACTGCCGTATCAGCTGTATCAATGATACGGAGCATCCCAAGCTCTGGAGGGACCCAAAACGTGTAAGCAAAAAATCGCAAAATGTTAAGGGACCACTTACAAGGGCCCCAAGGAACTTTGATACAGGGCCCACTCAAGACTAACTACGCCACTGATTTGGATAAACTCAAGTAATGTAACGAATTTGTTCTTAGGGAATCTTAGAAATCTAAGGTTAAAATTCTATTAATTATATTGTATAGATCTCCATTAAGATCTTTCAGGAAGATCTAAAAATCATGTCATGAAATATTAAAAGGTGAAAAATATTTGTAGTAAATTGTGCTGACATTATCAACATGATTATGTTACACATTTGCATGATGATCATAGAGAAATAGGAGAAATAGGATTTTAACGGAAAATAATACAACATTTACTGTTACATTTAATCCACTCTTATTCGTGTTATCTTATTTAATGCTTAGTATTTTAACAATGTAAAAACAATTTTTTATTGGTTTCAGAAGTAAGACTTTGTCTAACAAAACATTTATTAAGAATTAAATCAAAATATATATTTACTAAGAATTTTCGTCGGTTTTCGTTCCTGAATAAATCCATTGACACAGTTAAATAAAGAATAGAAAAACTCACTTAACGCTAGAATTAAATGACATTAGAACACATTTGAGGAAGACACATAACTAAGTGTAAAAAAAAATTGTCATCATTTAATGATAAGGAAAAAACGTTAAAAACAAAAATAAATCTAGAAAAAAGTCATTTAATAAACAAAAAATGTAACTTTTTTTCTATTCAGCAAAGCTTTAGTCGCTTGTATTTTGATGGACAGAAATACACGCCCTGATTCCCCCTTCATTAAAAAAAACACTCTCTAAAGTTTTTAAAGCATGAATCATACACGCGCGACAGCATCTTTTTCTTTAATATTTTCTAACGCTTGGCTCCTTCACTACCCCCGCATCTTCATCGTCTTCCGAATGAATGTGCCAGGTGTATCCCTCTTCCCGATTTCAAGGTTTTATTCCCCTCCCTCTTCCCCGTATCTTTTTCATCCACTCATTTTTACTTTTTTTCCTACTTTTCTGTTCTTTTCTCCATCTTTTTCAACTGACCTTCGTTTTACCACCTGGTCCCTTTCTGCACATTTTTGGGATTTTTCCAACCCGAGTATAATTGATGGCTCATTTTTTGAAGATCTATCTCACAGCGAAAACAAACAGAGAAAAATCTTTCGTCATCTGTATGAAAACGGAAACAAATTTCGGGTACTTTCTAAGATACATACACCAGATTTCCATAGAAAATGGTCTGGCTTCAGCATACAACTCGCTAGATGGCGGTACAGGATATACCATTCCCTCAGCAGGAGAGAGCTGCGTATTTAAGGGAAACGTCCACCCCTCGCAGCACAGAATCCCGTCTGAAGACATCTCTTTCAGATCGCACTTTCCTGATCCGATAAAGTCTGTTGGGAACTCTTAGAAGATCAAAGCAGTTTCGAGAAATCGTTGAAAGTATCCATCGACACACATGGCTGAAGCTGAAGATACCTGCGCTACTACTCATGTGGATGAGACGGTAAGGAGGAATCCCTTTTTCTTCCCTTTCATTTGAAACAAGATGTGGATTGCTCCTCGCTCTCCCTCTTTACATTCTCCACCCTCACCTCAAAAGTCCAGAAGCTCGCTTAGGGAAGGGGAGAAAAGGGGTAAAGGAGAAATTTTTAACCGTCCAGCCCCTCCAAAAGAAATGACAGCTTTTGAGAGCTATTCCTTTCAATAAAAGATACTTTTTTCCCCTTTAAGATAATGCTTTTGCATTCTTAATGCTTTTAGATAAAATTATTGTGTATAATGTAATGTGCGCAGTAAAATATAGTATTATTGTCATCAGGTTGTTTTTTTTTTTGTATTTTCTTCTGAGAAAAATCTGTGCACTACTGATACAAATATATACAAATGAGAGAGTTAAGTATCTTAATTTCTCTCTTTCAGGAAGTCGTTTATTCTAAATTAAGTGAAGTAAAAGAAATCACACACAAGAAAAATTGGGATTTATTGAAATCCTTTGATATATATATAAAAATACTTTTTTCATTAAAACAACGCTCTTATCTTCATTGAAGAAAAAAAGTTATTTTACAAGTTACATTAGTAGTTTCATTTAATCAAATAAAGCTGAAATAAAAATTATGATGATTCAATAAAAAATCCTACTGAAATGAAACTTACATTTTTATTGCATGCGCTTGATGTAACATGTCATTTTTGCCATTTTGTCATTATATATTCACGTTTAAGTATATATATAAATATATATGTATATAGATATATAGATATAGATAGATAGATAGATAGATAGATAGATAGATAGATAGATGAATTGTGTGCTTTAAAACTTTTATAATACAGCTCTAAATTTTGGAGTTTTTGCTTGTAATGATGTGATCAATTTATTTGTACCAAATGAATTCTAAATTTTAAGATGTATATATCTCCCACAAGTACTACCCAATATTGCATACTTTCTATATTAAGTTCGTTAAGAAAAATAGGAGTTCTGTTACCCCCCCACACACACACGCACATACACACTTACACACCGAAATCGATATCGTATTGCAATATTTTCATATAGCAGTATATTTTATTAAATTTAAAGGACTGAAAATATTCAATATGTAATACATTGTGTGTCTGTATTTGCTTATCAACTTCAGTAAATAGATTAAAAATTTTCCCATTTCGAATCCTTCTGTAGAAAACTAATTAAGAAAAGTAAACTATTTATGCCTATGGATATATAGAATATATGAATCTATAAAATTTTTGAAATTATCAAAAATTAAAAAAAAAAAACTTCAGAGAATCTTTTAAAAAATGCGCTGTTTGTAATAATATGCAAACATATTTGTATATGATGTATTTTCAAAAGAGAAAAATTCCTCAAATTTAATCTTTCTTAAAATTCAAGGCTATTCATAACAAGAAAGAAATCACTTTAATTTCTTATTCTGAAAGTCATGTAAGGTTGAAATTAAAAAAATTCCGCAGCAGCTTGTCCTGATTTGGCCAATTCCCATTGGTAAGATATAAAAGCTAAGTGGCGGTCGGTAAAACAATACTAACTTCAAATTTTAAAGGCTGATTTCATGCATGCTCTTTAAAATACATCGTTAAAATTCATAATCAGTACTCGCCAGATATGTTCCATCAGCGGTAATCTTTAACAGACGCTTAAAATCAAAAAGCCATGCGTAACTTTTTCTTATTTCTTAAGTTTGATCTTTTATCTATGATACTCTGTGAACTATTTTCCTAATATTTGTTGTGTTTCGCTAGATCCTCTAGACATATCAGTAAAGGGCTCACAGTATGTATGTGAGCGCAGCGTGATAGGTTATAGATAGTTTTATAATAAAGCATTATAAAATATCTTTATTAGTATGTCTAATGGAAGACTTGCAGTAGCAATTATAATATTTTCACGCTTAATTATAACAATATAAGTATTGTATAATAAAATATAAGTACATATGAACTCCTGTAATGCTAATTATGAAATGTAAAACTCCTTGCTGGACATATGAAGAATGCCTTTTATAGGTAATATTCAGAAAGTTTTATGGCTCTAAATTCCAAATAAATTTAATAAAATAATAGTTTCTTGCACATCTAGGTAAGAAGGCTAAAAGGAATACAAATTTTGATTATGAGAAAAATTTCTTACAAATATTTCCCAAGTGTAAATAATAATCATTATTTAGAGTAAAATTAGCTGTACTCTTTTAAAATTTTGTTCGATCTTCTACTTATTACCTAAGGATTGAAGTTTACTATCATACTAATAATCCAATGTGCTGATATTGAATATCTAATATCTTCTTAATTTCAGCATTTTAGTATCTTTCTGTGTATAATCTAGCAAAATAGTTTCCAGTATGTTTATGATAATAATTCAAAGGGAAAAGTGGTAATTGGATCTTATCTTTGAAGTGATTTTTACTAACAAAAGGCCTGTAACTGATCCCTTAATAAAACCAGCTGAAATGTGCGCTTATTTTCCACGTCCACTCACTATTTCTGACTAAATATACTAAGTCCCTTCAAACAGGAAGACATTACTCCAGAAGCTTGAAGTAGATGTAATTAGCTTCCGACGAAACTTCGGCTAAAAGCCTTCATCCCTTGCACTTTGCAGGTAAGCTGCTCGCATCAAAGTTTTTAACACATTACTTTGACTGAATCCTCATTGATGTCAAGGAAATCCATTAAGTGCGATTAATAGAAGCTGAAATCTGATATCTGCGTCAATCATTCCGAAAAGCCATTATAAACTTACAAATTTCTGTATTTTGTTAAAATTACATTTTCTCTAGTTCCCAAGTCTCTGAATACCAAATCTGGATCGCCAGAATTTGCATATGCTTCCTGGTTTCTTTATTTTCTTCAGTATTAATGAATGACTTCTTTTGCTTGTTTTTATTTTATTTTTTAAGTAAGATTGTAACTACATACAGGATTGCATGAAATCCTGGGTGTATAAATGGCTTATGAGGTTCCGAATTTGTTCGTAAACTCTTAGTGATATTTCAATATATCTTTTACTTTAAGTGTACACTCTATGCCCGTTAATATCTGGCCACATGGTAAAGGCTCTTACTTTTAAATGATGATGCTGCCCAACATGATTACAGTATCAGACATCGAATAACGAAATTAGTTTTGTATCAATATTATAGATATGATGAATAATTCTAGTATCAACTTCCTCATGTGATCAATGCACGTTGATTTACTCACATTAGATACAACTTATATAGATAGTAAAAGAGTGTGACATTTCCTTGAAATTAACGATAGTATTTTGTTGTCTGGTAAATGGTACCTATCCTCTTCAGTAGACTCAGAAAGTGTAGTATAAAAAACTGTAATGTAAGAGCTTGTTTGAACAGTGGTATATTTTTTACCCCTTTGGTATGAAATCGGGATTTGGGTCAGATTTGACTAGATCTATGAAAGTGATATTAAACCCCAAAGGTGCTGGATTCCATGTTGTAGAAATCTTCGTAATCTTTATGCAGACGGGACAAAAAGTATTGATCGTAAAATAATATCAAATCTTTTAGATGCCGAATTCAGGCTACCATACGTAACATTTTTTTGAAATACTTTCACGCACGTTTTGTGGAGACATTTTCTACTGTGTGGCTGCATGAAAAATTTTACTGCAATTACTATACTATCTATGTGTGAGACGGTGGATTATGTTTGATGTCTTTTCCAAAATACTTCCTGTTGCATTTTTTGGAGTCTATAAATTCCACCATCAAAATACAGTATACGTAAAAGTTTCTTGCTCTTTTGACTGAATTTGTGACGATAGAAATAATGAGTATATGCATGTTTTTTATTTTAATAAATATTTTTAAAATACATAATATGTAAGTGTACATTTTTTACCTTTTGCTGAGGAAATAAATATATTTTATGGAAAGTCAGAGTTTTATATTAAGAAGACCTTTTAAATAATAAAATTCATTATATAATAAGACTAAAATATCTGTATTACTGACTCTTTACTTTATACGCGGAAATCGGAATCTGTTTCGCGAATGTCCTACTCGTGCGCTAGCGCTGGAATCTATAGGTGGATTGGTTTCCACGAAATGCCGCTGCGCCTTTAAAAGGTTGCAACTTCTGCTTAGATCAAACAACAAAACGCACAATACAAAAGAGAGAGGGAGAATGACGAGATGCTCCTCTACACTCAAGTGGATGAATAAATGACATTGCACCTATACGCGGCGCAGTTTACCCTTTAGGTGTGTCTGTGGGGGCTCTTGGTCTGGCAGCCAAGTACCAAAGGTATTGAAATAGTTCACTGAGTATCATATATAAGCATTTCGTGTTTTTAAAATAAGAAAAGCTGTATGGATTCTTTTGGAAGTTTTTAAGCATCTGCTAAAAGTTACCACATTTTGAAATATGTCCAAGAAGTATTGATTATGAATTTTTAATCGTGATGTGTTTTTGAAAATATTTTTACGCAAATCAGCCTTTAGAATCTGAGTAGTGCTAGCACTGCTCTTTACTCGACCTTTCAACACCTGTTACCAGTAAATTGGCCAGTCGGGACAAGCTTGTGAAGTATGCATGCGCAAATCAAAGCTTCTTATACTTAGTACTTTTTACCCCATATATTTTCCATTTGTTAGAAAATGTGGATGTCTTGGGAGCCCTGATATCTTGGGCTATATAACTATATACTTGCAATTGTTATTTAAATAGGCAGTAAACTAATATTTACTCTTATGTTTCCATGTACATGAAATAAAAATTCTAAAGATTAATTCTTACTAATTTGTTTGTTTTTTTAATTTCCTGTAAGTATGTTTGGTCGCATTAAATAAAAGTGTTCAAAACAAGTGCATCAGAGAAGCTCCAGAGTATGAAGGATGATATATCTCCCTACTAGTAGAAATGCTGGCAAATTTGAAGGCAAAGCAAAAGGGGTTTGCAGGACATTGGGACAGGAACAGCGATAAGCAGCATCTGATCAAGCAATCGAGAGATCCTCTCTTGGTTCAAACCAAGGTGTCCTTCTTCGGGAAGAAGAGAAAAATTTTTGAGAATTCCCCGGAAGATTTAAATGATCTGATCCGTTCTGTATATTTCTAGACAAAGCATTCCTTGCATCCGTTCCATGAAAGCAAAAGGTTCGCTAATGCAGGGTTATAGCTCAATGGTAGAGCATTCTCCGACTGTAGATCGAGAGGTCCTTTGTCTAAAACCTGGGTGCATTTCTTCACAAGGGAAGGAAGAGAGATATTTTTGAGAATTCCCTAAGTGGAATGATCTGTTCTCTAGAAGTATTTAGTGACAAAAGTATTTTTGTATCTGTTTTATGTGGAATGCAAGCAAAGGTTCTTGGATACGGGGTATAACCTTGGAAGTGGTAAAAGCATTCGACTGCGATTGGAGAGGTCTCTCAGGTTCATAAAAACCTGCGTCTCCCTTCTTCAGGGAAGTGATGAAAAAATATTTTTGAGAATTTTGGGAAGGCGGCAAATGATCTGCCCATTCCTGTATATTTCAGGATGTGCTACCTCCCTTGTATCTGTAGATGGTGTGCGCGTGCATTGTGTGTGTGTGGTGTGTGTGTGTGTGTGTGTGTGTGTGTGTGTGTGTGTGTGTGTGTGTGTGTGTGTGTGTGTGTGTGTGTGTGTGTGTGTGTGTGTGTGTGTGTGTGTGTGTGTGTGTGTGTGTGTGTGTGTGTGTGTGTGTGTGTGTGTGTGTGTGTGTTTCTTAAGACCCACAACGCTGACAGCGAAAAAAGGATCCGCAATTGTTACACCTTTTATAAATGCGCAGTAGAAATGCCTAAGTTGACCCAAGTTAACATTCAATGGCCTTGAAAATTTAACTTGGCCTGCATACTTGGTGGTATGTAGGGAATTTTCTACATGAAACTCGATAAATTGGATTATTTCTAAGGATACTCTTGCCCTTTTACCTTTATTTTCTTTAGAGTTTATTTAATCCCTTCTTTTTATCTACTGATTGTGTACTTTTCTTTATAAGTACCAATCACTTTAAAAATAAATATAGAATAACACCATGAAGACGACTTAGATGTAATACTTAGCAGGATGTTTTCGAAACTACCTTCCAAGATACTAACGAAAGTACGGGTCTTTGAAGGGATGAGTATTCTAGCAGGGAAGGCGTTTAGCCTTTTATAGCAGAAATTATTGCCTTTGTGCTTTCGACGGGTATAGGTTTTCAGCGGATTGTAAAATTATCATTCCTTTTGGTCCGTAAAAAGTAGTTTTTCAATAAGCCAGAATTCTATGTGGCTTATTTTTTTTTTTTGTGGTACCGAGTATCTTGGAAAACGATTTGACTTTATTTTAAGGAAATAAGTGTATAAATTCACTTTACAGGAATATTTTTTAATTCCACTAATTAGTCGAATGGATTTAAATTTCCCAAAGCTGAGTATATCTTGTTTTATGTAAAATCCCTTTTAATCTTCAAATGTGAAAGTGATCCAAAAAGAAAATTTCATTGCTTGGAAAAAACTTGCAGTAAATCTCATAGTAAAGTGTAAATAAAGAGCATCAAATTCATTTGAATAATATAATCACCATATTAGTAATTAAAAGTAAAAAAACTTATATAATTTCGCAGGCCAAAAAAATTTCCTTTGAAGCAATTCTTAAATCTTTAAATAAAAGATTTTAAATTAGTTCAGTTTCATAATAAATATTTATATATATATATATATATATATATATATATATATATATATATAAGCTTTCATATACTTAGCAAAACTTCGAATTTAAATAATTTCGACCTCTTTTAAATTTAAAACTGGTCGCTACAAAATGTGTATTTAAGTATTGTTAATTCATTACCAGCCACCCTCAAGCAGGCAGTTTCCCTAGTTCCCATATGCGGGTGCAGATGGGCTGGGGCGCAGTGTTAAATCTGCCGAGGTTCAAAGTCTCTTCCTGAGTAGTAAGGCGGAAAGTTTGGAATCGGCCAGTTTCCGGGCATCGTCTTTACTACTTCTGATCACATGGTTCTAGAATCGCGGGATCTCTTTCTCTTACCAGCCCTGCAGCGGCGCTGCTCTGTGAGGAAACGAATAAAATTTTTCAACAACTCGTCCTATATATAGATAGAGTATAAAAAATAAATTGACTTATCTCTATCCAACACACTCCATTTGAAAATCTGTTATAGGCAAATATTTTTTGTTAAATTTTTAAATTATGTTTAAGTATTTGTGGGTTTCTTATTATAATTTTATATATCAACTGCAGTTTCCTAGATAAAATCTCGTATGTAATGCATCCTATTTTACCAAGGTCTACTGTTTCTAAATTCGTGTTTCTGCTCCATGACGGTAATCTCAGTAATGAAATAGATAGTAGAACGAGAACTACTTCTTACGTTCCGCAAGTAGCCCGGAACCAAATCTGCAAGGGAATATAAGATTTATAATTTGATGTGGCAAACCTCTGCTTTGTATATATATATATATATTGATCTAACTCTTTTGCACGGCAGGATACGTTCCCTTAGAAAACCACGCAAAAAAAAAATCGTAAAAAATGCATCTTGACATACAAGTTGTTAACACTTGGGGATATATTCCACAACTTAAAAAGAATTGTGTAAGACGAAAAATCTCTAAATATTTTCTCAAAACAAGCAAAAATTAATAACTAGAAATCCATGTCATATACTTATAAACAAAAGCACCCCTTTCTTACTACAAGCAAAAAAGAAATTTAGCCACAACGAAAATCTTGAAATGGTATAAGTATGTACAACGTATTAAAGTTCCACTGAAATTAGAATTAAACTTACTTAACTATTCGAATATTTGCTACCATACGATACAAGCGCTATTAAGGAACTGACTGTGGATTCTATCATCAGCAGATGTGAAGGCATGTCCAGTACAACTGCTGGTTTGGATTCAAACTGGAGTTCGTCTTTGTTAACGGACCTTGGCTCTTTTCTGATGAGGGTCTAAATTCCTTCATATTGCTTCACAAAAACGTTAAAATTTACGTATGCCTGGTGTCAGGATCATGAGAAGAAAAATGTTGAATCCTTTATTTGTAAAACTTCTTGAAGCCCTCGCTAGAATTATATATAAATAACCTGTTCATAGTTGGACTTCTTGACTCTTGGCATTATAGAATTCTTTATTATCTTGAGGAGTGGAATGAATGTTAAGAGGTCTCTAGGGCAAGCTATGACATTTCTCTAGAGGTCTGGAAAATATAAACAATTTCTAAAATACAGTTAGAATTTTTAAATTTAAATTCAATGATTCGAATCTTTATATATTATTTATAAAAAGAATGGGCTCAGAAAGTATAAAATGTTTAAAATATAATCATAATTTTAAAATCATAAGTATATGAAAATTTGCAATAAATAGTAAGTATTTTCTATGTTGCACGCTATTTCCTAAGTATTTTAAAATAGTAGCCTCTGATGTATAAAACTTTATAGAATTCATAAGTAAAATGCATCATACTTTAAACTCTACCTAATTTTTAGTATTATACATAATATCTTTTTGCATTTTAAATATTTTGTAAAATATTACAATTTTTAAATATTTTTCTTTTTAAAATGTATTTTTTATTTATTTTCAAAATATGTTATTATTCTATTTTATATAACAATATAGCTCTATGTGGCCAAGAATTACATTTAACTTTTATAAATCAACTTATAGCTAGGTAAATTAAAGCTTACTATTTTAGAAAAAGCATGCGCGGATGTGTAAAACTTAATAAATGCTTCTTTATAGAAAATTTATTTTATATGTTTATAATTTTTAAAATTATGATTATATTTGAAAATTACATTTTATACTTTTCTTGGCTCCTATTCTTTTATAAATATTGTGTAAAAAGATTTGGAGTTAAGTTTAATTTAAATTTAAAAGAATTTACCTTGCTTGAAAATTCGTTTACATTTTCATACCTATAGAGAAATTTAATACCCTCTTATTTCTTTGCAAGAAAACTCTTGAATTCCGGTGAAAGAAAACAATCCTAAAGCATCAACGTTTCCAACACATACATATCTGGAGTGAGTGGAGTGAATATTAATGCCGAACTGTGTCTAGCTACACGAGGGCTTTGGCGACGGACTACGTCATTTTGAAACTATGGTTTGAGCTGGTATCCTCATATACATATCCGAGATCACTTAGATATCATACAGATGAAGCTGTAATCTGTTTTTAATGTGAGATGAGTACTAATGCAGCAACATGATGGAGGAAATCTGTATGACTAAAATTTCGTTTGTTTTGCTAAGATTTCAATGGACACAACAAAATATACAAATGCCAAATTGCCTTTTTTCTTTCCTCTCAATCTTACTATTAGTCTACTCGTCCCATTTATATATATATATATATATATATATATATATATATATATATATATATATATATATATATATATATATATATATCTCTGTTCAAATCTCTTGCCAATAACAAAAAAAATCTTCGATTCATCCATTCAAGTTCAAATACATTTTAAACTTGCGGTGGTATGTGATTAATTTCCTGATGTTAATATATCTTTTCAATATTTTTAATTCATTAATTACTAAATTAAAATGCACCACAATAATAGTGGGCCAAACAAAAAATAATAGTCCAGCCAAATAGTACATATATAGAAAGTAAGAAAAAAGCTTCTATTGTATCCCTGTAGCAAATGGATAAAGTACGTTGACTTTAATCCTGGCGAATACTTATCAGGATTCGAAAATGTCAACTTGGGGATGCATTTCCCGCCTTCTGATAATGTATTTTATTTCCTTTCTACTATATGATTTTATTTAGAATAATGTGAAATTTAATAATGAATAAAAGTAAATACCAAAAAGTCCACCACTATATATAGAAAGTATGTGGAAAATGGTGGAAAATCGCTTTCTCATTTTAATTACTTAATATTGCGGATTCGTTTGGTATATATACGTACAAGGTTTTATATTAATTGTAAATTATTTAATATAAAGTAACGAAGATAAAATGATTCTTTTAAGTTGACCTATAGAAACTTAGATTTAATTCCTTTTTTATATATTACTGTTTTTTGTAAAAAGCCTTACTATAGCCATTTTTTTTCTTCTTCTAGTCAAGAAAGTAATACATAGTTCAACATTTTAACATACGCTATTTTATGTCATAATTTATTAAATTTATTTGGTGTGTAGAAACTATATTTGTGAATTTTAAATATCAGGAGGGGAAGGCAGCCTCTTTGAGGAAATTTTGTCGAAAAAGTCTGCGGGAAAGATCAATCTCTAGGGGAAAATAATAGCGTAAAAAGAGGTGTTTTATATCCTACGAAAATGGATTTGAATTTTTACTTTTTGGACGTATAGATATAAATTTACACAAATAATAAATTTTAGAACCCCATGTGGAGGTTTTTAGAAGGCTTTATATATATACTGTTCTAAAATGCATTTTCATGAAAATGATACACGTTTCCGTAAACTGTCTCTTCAATATACAGCTAAAATATTTATTGTATGTTTCGGTTACAATATTCTCTTGGCAAGCGGTAGATATTTGTAGTAGATTTTTTAAAGCCTTCTTTAAAATTTTTATATATAAATTCAGTTCCATTTGAATTTAAAACCAATTCTTATACTATCCATTATTTTCTAATGATCTGACTATTTAATTTTGGAGATTGAGATATCATCGCATATACTTTGTTATATTTGTGTAAATATATGTAATCTTACACTTCCTGTTTCTATAAGTCTGCTGTATTAAGCTAAACCTCTTCTTCAAATCTGCCATGTAAATGTTTTAATATTAAAGAAAATCAGTAAGCTGCCATGCATTATTTTATGTGTGAATTCCATTTTCAAATGTGTGTACAATATATTCCGTAGCAAAAGTTTTTGATTTGCATAACAAAAGCTCTTGTATAGCTTTTATGTAGAATTTAAAAGAATATTATTACAGTATAAATTAAAAGTATCTCCGAATGATTGATAAATTTTCAATGGATAACTAGTTTGAAAGCTGTTTCCTCTTATTGTATTGTACCTCCAAAAATATGTGTTTAATTCTAGAACACCCCTACTTAGCTACAGTAGAGCGTTAACTAATTACCTCTTAAAATCGTGTTTTCTCAAAACATTTATTTTATTGTATTCCTTATATTTACGCTTCTTCTCTTTTACAAAGTTGATTCAAATCTATATTATTTATAATTTTCATTGCAGGACTACACCTAAAAAGATAACCCTCTCAATGAAAAATCTTGTTATATTAGTAAATATGCGCATGAACTCCTTTATGACTCAATAAGGCGTCATTAGGAACTTGTTAAAGTGGAAGCATATGATAAATAAAAGTGGCCATAATCCTGGTTTTATGGGAGAGAGTCGAAGGATCCATAATTTAGTATTGTTGCATGATGTGTAAATGTGATCTTAAAGCCGAGGGATGGAAAAGAGAAAATACGTTGATCGATTCTTTCTATCTATCCTACAATTATATAGTAAATTCTATAATAGAATGTCATATAATCGCTTTATTCACAGTACATTTTACAGGAGTGACAATTTGTAGTATGGAAAAAAGTTAAAGATATATGCTCTTATATAATTACATCATAATTACTACATATATTAAGGCTCTATGCCAAATATTGATCTTTTAGAGATGAAAATGGATATTTCCCTTTCGTTTGAGGTGCTGGTATACTTTTGGCTACATGCATGTAACTCAATCATATGTTACAAATCGTTATAGATATTATCTTAATGTGTTAAATGATTTATAGCTATCTTATAAAAATATACCAAATAACCTACTGTTATTTCATAATTTTAAAACTATTATGTAAATTTTATTTCCTTTTAAATTCCCCAATAAAGAGAGTCTTGTAATCTTAAGAGTAAAAGGCATGTAATTTCCATTTCTGCGAAGCAAGCAAATTACCCACAGAAAATAGGGATGCATCTGAAAAAAACATACACTGAAGAGTCCTCTTTTTATATTTTGACTTACCAGTTTTACTATGAAATATATATATATATATATATATATATATATATATATATATATATAGACTACTCTATTCTTCAAAATCCTAACACTCCAGCAAGGTATTGGAAATCCCATAATGAAGTGATAGGTAGTCTGAGATCTCTGGTACTTTTGCGGCACTTCGCTAATCTCGATTCTGCATTTCTGCACACATGAAGTGGTAGGCTAGAAAGTAAATACGAATTCAGAGAATCTTGGTACAGATTTCGATGTTAAAGATACATAGAAGATGAATTTTTCAAAATATGATCGAAAATGTACTAAAATGTCTCCTCAAAACTAATTCTTGATAATCCCGACTTTCTATCATCATCGCCCTTCCAAGAACACTGCTGCTCCAGAAGTGCATCTGGATCCGGTAAATGATGCCTGGCGCATAGCTACATATATCAAAGATTGTTCTTAGAGATAATAGGGTCCTGGCTGAAACAGCATCTAAGGGCCATAATACTGTCATCACTGTTTGATCCGACTAACGGTTCGCTAATGTTCCAGAGTTTCCACTGGAAATCGACGCAGTATCTTACCTTGAACGTACGTGCGGATTTGACGGACTGGTGTGACTTTCTTCCATTCTACTATGGCCCAACAATGCTGATGTTCCCATCCTGCTGTGCCCCATTAGCTTACCCATCAGACTGAAGGATGCCGTGATTCGGGCACTGACTCTCGTAGACCCATACGCTACCAGTGCATGCAGCATCAGTGTTGAGATATTACCTGTTTCCATACCGCCCATTGCAGTAGCTGCTGCGATACGCTGGCAGCCGTAACTCCTTCGGTCATGGGGTGATCAATGTGTAATAATCCTGATCTCCTCTGGAATCAATGCCGCGGTCGACGAACGACTTTAAGTGACTCTGCGCTACTAATCAGCTGTCTGTCCATCATTTCCTATTATACTCTACGACGGTCAGTACATCAACAAATCTCCATTTCAAATATTGCTTGCCATTTGAAATTGATGTTTCTGGCACTAGGCCAGCCGATTTGATTCCTTTATCGGGAATCTGGAAAAGCTTGCTTTTCCTGCCATCTGTGTGGAAAAGATAGTGCAG
The DNA here is from genome assembly GCA_019973955.1 of Trichonephila inaurata madagascariensis. Classification (NCBI taxonomy): domain Eukaryota; kingdom Metazoa; phylum Arthropoda; class Arachnida; order Araneae; family Nephilidae; genus Trichonephila; species Trichonephila inaurata. The sequence goes on along the minus strand of BMAV01022112.1, from coordinate 59,224 downwards.
CGGATATTTTATATATTCCAGCACTGCGTACCCGCGGTTCCTCAGCGGAGCGTTCCCGCGGTTTTAGGAGTAAGGACGGTTGGCATTGTAAATGACTCATCAGTATATCGTGAATCAATTAGATACATATAAGAAAACACTTATATAGAAATCCACACATTGAAATCCATTTATACCGTATGCATAAAGCCAAAATTTATTGGATATGTTCTAACTCAGGCGTTATACCCCCTTTAATAGATTATCTTTTAGCTATTTCTACGAAGTTAAATAATCGTTATCCTGTAAGCAATTGAGTAATGTTCTTATAAAGGGATAGGATATGTTTCTACTGTTCCAAAAGAAATTTTACTAATATTAAAGTTAAAAAGTATTCTATTTAAGCTAAAATATCTTGTACTTAATTTATGATCCAAAATTATACAAAGGCGTATCGATGTTATCTGTATTAAGTAGGTTATTAGGTTTAATATAAGCCGCGAGATATATACGTAATTAGATGAAAAGTTTTTCTTGATTTCTGGATGGCCATGGAGATTGGTTGTTTTACCTTTACTGCAGACCTAAAGTACATGCCCTGAAGCTGCATCTCTTCTTAGTGCGGCACCTTGGCAGGCGTGATACAAATCGTCGCAGTTAAATTCTGCACGCCTGTAGTTTCTCCCTCGAGGAAGAATGAGCCTGGACGATGTGAACCCTGTTCTAGGATTTTAATTTTTGCTTAGAGCAACTAAAAAGCCAGATACTCTTAGGGATTCATTATATTCCGTATAATCATGTATTATATGGTCAGTTGGTCCTAATCATGAAACCTACTCAACTTGATAAACTTGTCCTGCATGTGTAGAACGTATTTTGTGTAGGAATTAGCAAGTTTTAAAATACAGTTGAACCTGTTTTAAAAGGTAGATAGGACCCGCATAAGAAAAAATCAAAAGCAAAAAAAAAATTTAAAAATTTCATAAATTCCCTACATATAACAAACTAATCTCTGTGAAATAATACAAAAACTTTTTTATGCGGTGGATACGGTGGCCAGCATAAGAAAAACGCATTTTATAAAATATTACAATTATTTCCATGAAATATATGTAGCAGAGTCTCCATAATGAAAATAAAATAATTAAATATTACGCATGGAAACATTTTGTAAAACATATAGTTTCTACTGTATATACGGGTAAGTCTTGGGGTAAAATGCATATAGATAATCTTACTTACTCTGCAATCCAAAGTCCAAAGTACTGAATAATTCAAAATCGCGCTTTCGTCACTGAAGGTGCAATTTCAATTGGATTTATTTTTGGCAAATATAAAGTAAGAGGATAAGTTTTGTGATGAAGGATTTGGATCACACACACACACACAGGTGCTTGTAAATGCCTTCACGATAACCAGCTATAAGCATGATTGAAGCCCTTTTGGAATTTTATACCTTTCAGAATTGGCATCTATTTTAAGAAAATGCTTTCCACCGAGCAGAAAAGCTGGATCCCCTGCATATTTTATCCGCTTCCTAAAAGAGAGAGAGAGAGAGAGTAATCTGGCTCTCTTGGGTGGGGTCCTTTCATGGCACCTCTATAAAATTATTGATAGCAATGTCACTGCTGGCTGAAAGACTTGTCTCAATCAAGCGCGGCCGTTGGAGCAAGCAGCAGAGAAAAGCAACTGAATGCGTAATGGAGACAACAAATGAACAGAGCGTTTTGAAGTGTCTATATTTAGTGGCGTAACGTACACCCCCTACCAATATCGGGGGTAGGGACTCTAGGGGCCTGGCTATCAGACTTACGCTAAAATACATACTTACGCAATTTTATAAAAATATTAAAGGCAAAATCCTGACTTCTCAGGGACTGGCAATACTCTCCGTTACGCCACTAGGTAAATAGATAGGAAAATATTGGCAGCATGCCAAAGCCATTGAAATCGCTATGCACCGCATTTCAAAAAAATTCTACAGTTACAAGCAAGAAAAATCAAGTACTAAAAAAAGGAATAGCATAAAAAAGACCGTACAAAAAACAGGTTCGATCATTGTATTCCATTACTCATGTGAAATATTCTGACTGTAATGAATATTTGAATTCTTCCAAACCCTCATTCTTTATAAAATGCCATTTGAAGAATATAGTTTCGATTATAGCAGTATTTCGATTAATTCCAAAATAAAACAAAATTGTGGGATTTATGTTTTTCAATGCATTTAAGTAAAACAAAGTAAGTAAAAGTTTTTGAAATTTAAAATAAAGAAAAGTTTTACTAATTTAAAATAAAATAAATAAAATAATTTTAAAATATAATATTTGAATTGAAAATCTCTGCCGCACTCATGCAAAATACCTCTACCCTTTGGCTCTCTAATGCTCTAAAAAACATATACTTTTTATGCCCTTTGCACCAATTAAAGTACTTTGAATTAAGAATACCATCCCAAGAAACTCTTTTAACACAGATGAATGTGTCAGTATTACGCTACTTCAGGATATGGTGCTACAATAGAATTGAAGCCTCTCTAATTTTGTTATTTTATTCATAAATTAGCAATTAGGCCAGGAATTTCTACTACCGATACACACAAGAGAGAGATAGGAGAGACTGGTGGGACCCCAGTCACAGTCAAATTCAAGGTATCCGACTACGTTCCTCGGAAACGGATTCAAAAAGGCATACGAATGGATAATTTCTATAATAAATTAGGTGTCAATGGGATTAGGAATTAGGATGCACAAAATTGTTTCTAAGGGATACTTTGATAAAAAAAAATTATTTTAAATACAATATTCTTGGCAAATTAACTTTAGAATTAATCTTTTTCAAAATGTTCTCCTTTATAAAAATGTCAGTACACAGTAGTGTGTGTGTACTTACGTACGCACGTAAAAAGTTATACTTCTTTATGCAATAAGATCAAAAATTCCTTCAAAAATCTTTGAAGAGGGCAAGTTGGGCCATGGGACGAAAGGTGGTCATAAGCAGAGTTGAATGATACTAACCTTCAGCCAATCGAATCCAGCCAAACCTGAGAGATAATCATGATTTAAAATAAAATTTAAAACACCTCTGCACAGGGACAATAGGGACTACAGGTTATGGGGGTAATTTCAGACTGTATCTGGAGATAAAGTGAACTGAATGCGACATCTGAAAGACTCATATTGAATGTCTCGGCGGGAAGAATCGTTCCTCATGGAGGAATTAAGATATCTGCCTGAAGAGCCTTGAGCTAGTTATGGCTATTTAAAGTAATTAAAAGCATTGAAAACAATTAAATAAAATAGAAGCAGGGCACCCAGCAACCTGAACTGGGCCTTTGTTTCTGAGCAAAATACAAGAGAACGTATTAGGAAATCCGGCCCGGGAGTCTAGAAGGGCAAAATGTAAGTGTGTGCTTAGCTTTGAAAAGGCGTTGAAAAATGAAATTAACTCCCCGGAATGGAACAATCGCGATGCAAATGTGATCACGCATATCCTAAATACCATACAGAGTAGCAGGTGGTTCCAAAGTTTCATCCTTCTATCTCTTGTAATATCGTTATGTATCAAAAAGATCAAACCCTATGAAAAAATATGGGGATTCTAATTTTAGTGATAAATGGCCTCAAAGCCTACTATTCCATACAGTTAATGAATATAATAGATGAAATAGCTCAATGAGAGAAATCCTCTATGGTCCGAGCCATTTAAAGAATCTCTAAAATCCTGAGCTCTGGTGGGATTTAAAAAATTATAATCTCTTTAAATACCTCTTAAACAAGTTAAATATGGGTAATGTGGGCCATGGTCCTGAAAAAATATATATAGATGTCTCATAATCGAATGTCTTAGCCGGTGCGGTGCTTGACTAAGGTAAGTAAGTAGAATCTTGAGCTATTTCTGGAGAAGCCCTGTAGGGAAGGGAGCCAATCGCATGTAAAGCTCTTTTTGCTAATATTTGTGCCATGTGGCGTGGACTCCCAAAAATTGCGTTCCACCTCTTTAGGTGAGGGTAGCCATTTCCAGTCCCTACAGGGATTAACAATATAGGAGTAATGGATATTTTAGGAGCTTAAGCCTCCCTACGCTTGCCAATGGGAATACCGAAGCAGATGTGATTGATGGTCTCTTGATTGCGATGGAAATTACTTGTCTAAATTCAAGTCCAAGACACTCGGAACAGGAGCCAAGATATTGTGAATTCAAACAAATTTAAAAAGTTTGTCAATTAAAATTCATGGAAAAATAGCCCCATGAGCATGAAATTAATAACTAAAGAGCAGATAGAGAGGTGATCGAATGAGCCAGGTCCTAATGGACTGCGGAGGCCTGACTCCAAGATCTTCTTGGATCAAAAGCTGTAGAGGAGGGAATGCACAGGGAGGATGCGTCCCAACAGATATGGTTTATAACAATAGCTGTTATGATCCCCCAAATATCAGTCCCATTGCACCAAAAAAGGGCATGTTAAAACAGCGATAACGGTGTGAATGCGCATCGTAAAATTCACCTCTTCTTTCCTAACGCCCAAAAAGAAGGATAACTCCCAAAAATAAATACCATTATACGAATACAAATAATAAAATGTGCTTTATATTCATCGTACCTGCTCGTAGTAAATACATCTTATTATACCAGATCCCAAGGCCCTCAGACGTTTACTTATCAGAAAGAAGAAAATATATAAGATAAGGTAGTACTTTAGTATAAGCCTTTGAGTGCGTACACCGCAGCAGCTTGTCCTGATTTGGCCAATTCCCATTGGTAAGATATAAAAGCTAAGTGGCGGTCGGTAAAACAATACTAACTTCAAATTTTAAAGGCTGATTTCATGCATGCTCTTTAAAATACATCGTTAAAATTCATAATCAGTACTCGCCAGATATGTTCCATCAGCGGTAATCTTTAACAGACGCTTAAAATCAAAAAGCCATGCGTAACTTTTTCTTATTTCTTAAGTTTGATCTTTTATCTATGATACTCTGTGAACTATTTTCCTAATATTTGTTGTGTTTCGCTAGATCCTCTAGACATATCAGTAAAGGGCTCACAGTATGTATGTGAGCGCAGCGTGATAGGTTATAGATAGTTTTATAATAAAGCATTATAAAATATCTTTATTAGTATGTCTAATGGAAGACTTGCAGTAGCAATTATAATATTTTCACGCTTAATTATAACAATATAAGTATTGTATAATAAAATATAAGTACATATGAACTCCTGTAATGCTAATTATGAAATGTAAAACTCCTTGCTGGACATATGAAGAATGCCTTTTATAGGTAATATTCAGAAAGTTTTATGGCTCTAAATTCCAAATAAATTTAATAAAATAATAGTTTCTTGCACATCTAGGTAAGAAGGCTAAAAGGAATACAAATTTTGATTATGAGAAAAATTTCTTACAAATATTTCCCAAGTGTAAATAATAATCATTATTTAGAGTAAAATTAGCTGTACTCTTTTAAAATTTTGTTCGATCTTCTACTTATTACCTAAGGATTGAAGTTTACTATCATACTAATAATCCAATGTGCTGATATTGAATATCTAATATCTTCTTAATTTCAGCATTTTAGTATCTTTCTGTGTATAATCTAGCAAAATAGTTTCCAGTATGTTTATGATAATAATTCAAAGGGAAAAGTGGTAATTGGATCTTATCTTTGAAGTGATTTTTACTAACAAAAGGCCTGTAACTGATCCCTTAATAAAACCAGCTGAAATGTGCGCTTATTTTCCACGTCCACTCACTATTTCTGACTAAATATACTAAGTCCCTTCAAACAGGAAGACATTACTCCAGAAGCTTGAAGTAGATGTAATTAGCTTCCGACGAAACTTCGGCTAAAAGCCTTCATCCCTTGCACTTTGCAGGTAAGCTGCTCGCATCAAAGTTTTTAACACATTACTTTGACTGAATCCTCATTGATGTCAAGGAAATCCATTAAGTGCGATTAATAGAAGCTGAAATCTGATATCTGCGTCAATCATTCCGAAAAGCCATTATAAACTTACAAATTTCTGTATTTTGTTAAAATTACATTTTCTCTAGTTCCCAAGTCTCTGAATACCAAATCTGGATCGCCAGAATTTGCATATGCTTCCTGGTTTCTTTATTTTCTTCAGTATTAATGAATGACTTCTTTTGCTTGTTTTTATTTTATTTTTTAAGTAAGATTGTAACTACATACAGGATTGCATGAAATCCTGGGTGTATAAATGGCTTATGAGGTTCCGAATTTGTTCGTAAACTCTTAGTGATATTTCAATATATCTTTTACTTTAAGTGTACACTCTATGCCCGTTAATATCTGGCCACATGGTAAAGGCTCTTACTTTTAAATGATGATGCTGCCCAACATGATTACAGTATCAGACATCGAATAACGAAATTAGTTTTGTATCAATATTATAGATATGATGAATAATTCTAGTATCAACTTCCTCATGTGATCAATGCACGTTGATTTACTCACATTAGATACAACTTATATAGATAGTAAAAGAGTGTGACATTTCCTTGAAATTAACGATAGTATTTTGTTGTCTGGTAAATGGTACCTATCCTCTTCAGTAGACTCAGAAAGTGTAGTATAAAAAACTGTAATGTAAGAGCTTGTTTGAACAGTGGTATATTTTTTACCCCTTTGGTATGAAATCGGGATTTGGGTCAGATTTGACTAGATCTATGAAAGTGATATTAAACCCCAAAGGTGCTGGATTCCATGTTGTAGAAATCTTCGTAATCTTTATGCAGACGGGACAAAAAGTATTGATCGTAAAATAATATCAAATCTTTTAGATGCCGAATTCAGGCTACCATACGTAACATTTTTTTGAAATACTTTCACGCACGTTTTGTGGAGACATTTTCTACTGTGTGGCTGCATGAAAAATTTTACTGCAATTACTATACTATCTATGTGTGAGACGGTGGATTATGTTTGATGTCTTTTCCAAAATACTTCCTGTTGCATTTTTTGGAGTCTATAAATTCCACCATCAAAATACAGTATACGTAAAAGTTTCTTGCTCTTTTGACTGAATTTGTGACGATAGAAATAATGAGTATATGCATGTTTTTTATTTTAATAAATATTTTTAAAATACATAATATGTAAGTGTACATTTTTTACCTTTTGCTGAGGAAATAAATATATTTTATGGAAAGTCAGAGTTTTATATTAAGAAGACCTTTTAAATAATAAAATTCATTATATAATAAGACTAAAATATCTGTATTACTGACTCTTTACTTTATACGCGGAAATCGGAATCTGTTTCGCGAATGTCCTACTCGTGCGCTAGCGCTGGAATCTATAGGTGGATTGGTTTCCACGAAATGCCGCTGCGCCTTTAAAAGGTTGCAACTTCTGCTTAGATCAAACAACAAAACGCACAATACAAAAGAGAGAGGGAGAATGACGAGATGCTCCTCTACACTCAAGTGGATGAATAAATGACATTGCACCTATACGCGGCGCAGTTTACCCTTTAGGTGTGTCTGTGGGGGCTCTTGGTCTGGCAGCCAAGTACCAAAGGTATTGAAATAGTTCACTGAGTATCATATATAAGCATTTCGTGTTTTTAAAATAAGAAAAGCTGTATGGATTCTTTTGGAAGTTTTTAAGCATCTGCTAAAAGTTACCACATTTTGAAATATGTCCAAGAAGTATTGATTATGAATTTTTAATCGTGATGTGTTTTTGAAAATATTTTTACGCAAATCAGCCTTTAGAATCTGAGTAGTGCTAGCACTGCTCTTTACTCGACCTTTCAACACCTGTTACCAGTAAATTGGCCAGTCGGGACAAGCTTGTGAAGTATGCATGCGCAAATCAAAGCTTCTTATACTTAGTACTTTTTACCCCATATATTTTCCATTTGTTAGAAAATGTGGATGTCTTGGGAGCCCTGATATCTTGGGCTATATAACTATATACTTGCAATTGTTATTTAAATAGGCAGTAAACTAATATTTACTCTTATGTTTCCATGTACATGAAATAAAAATTCTAAAGATTAATTCTTACTAATTTGTTTGTTTTTTTAATTTCCTGTAAGTATGTTTGGTCGCATTAAATAAAAGTGTTCAAAACAAGTGCATCAGAGAAGCTCCAGAGTATGAAGGATGATATATCTCCCTACTAGTAGAAATGCTGGCAAATTTGAAGGCAAAGCAAAAGGGGTTTGCAGGACATTGGGACAGGAACAGCGATAAGCAGCATCTGATCAAGCAATCGAGAGATCCTCTCTTGGTTCAAACCAAGGTGTCCTTCTTCGGGAAGAAGAGAAAAATTTTTGAGAATTCCCCGGAAGATTTAAATGATCTGATCCGTTCTGTATATTTCTAGACAAAGCATTCCTTGCATCCGTTCCATGAAAGCAAAAGGTTCGCTAACGCAGGGTTATAGCTCAATGGTGGGAGCATTCGACTGTAGATCGAGGGGGTCTCAGGTTAAAACCCCGGGTGTACGCTTCTTCAAAAGTGAAGAGATATTTTTGAGAATTTCGAAGGCGGGAATGATCTGTCCCGTTCTGTATATTTCCAGACAAAGTATTTTCGTATCCGTTTCTACGGAACGCAAAGCAAAGGTTCCCTGACACGGGGTGTATAACTCAGTGGTAAAGTATTCGACTGCAGATTGAGAGGTCTCAGGTTCAAACCCGGGTGTCTCCTTCTTCAGGGAAGTGATGAAAAATATTTTTTTGAGAATTTTGAAGGCGGCAATGATCTGCCCCATTCTGTATATTTCTAGACAAAGCAATTTCGTATCCGTGATGGTGTGCGCGTGCATCGTAAAAATTCACCCTCATCCTATTTCTCTAACGCCCCAAAAGAAGTATAACTTCAATAATATTTTGTGGGGGCTTATATAAAGTAAGGACTTCTCTAGAGAGTCTGAACTATTTTTTTTTTTTATAAATTTACATTATTTTCAGAGTTACAACCGTTTGAAATAATTATCGGCGTTTTTTTCTTAAAATTTCTCCCCTCTGTTGTGTCATAAGACATGGATAAACCCACTTCTAAGTTATATATTTCAAAAATTCTAGTTGAGCCTCTTTACAGAGGTCTGAGTTATATACAGGCACAATATTATTATAATAGAAACATTTTTCACAAAAGGAGAATATTTTGAAAATGGGTCATTCTACGTTCCTTTTTTGTCAAAAAAAAACTTAAATAAATTTTTTTTGTAATAATATTCTTACAACAATTTTATATACATTTTCTAATCTAAGTGACACCAAATATCATAAATATTATCCATTTATACGCTTTTTCAAAATCACGGTTCCGAACTTAGTCGGATACCTTAAATGAAATACGAAAATAACTTTAACAACGTAAAAAATGACGATCATTCTCTTAAAATATATATATTTAGGAAAGACTAATTAGTCGAGAATTACTTCATATAAAAATCCTACTTTATAGTGCAGATTTATTTGCACTAAAATTGTAGATTTTTCAAATACCTTTAATATAGGAATAACGTTACCATATCCTCAGAAACAAAATTTCAAGGGTCTTCGATTTCATGTGACATTAAAATATATTCAGTTAGAGAGAATTTATCAGTTATTTGTAGGTTCAGTTGATCTTGATTGTGGGGTATGAAACTAGCTTTGTTTTAATAAACTAGCTATTTTCCGTTTTTCGAGAGTTAATTTATGTATAAAATAAAAAAATAATAATTGCACACGCGCGTAATGTATTCAAAGGATCAGTAAATCGTGATGCAAAAAGAGAAATGTTTGCTCAGTTCTCAAATATTTTATCAGTGACGTAGACTGTGTAACATTATTAAGTGGTAACAGATTTTAGGTGATAACAATCGAGTTCTTTAAAAAGAAAATTATTCTGATTGATTAAAATTATTGAATTATTGATTGATTCTGAAATTATTCCGATTGAAATTATTGATTTTAAAGGTATAATTAATACAGACACACGAAAATCCGCGATTTCCTGCAGAGATATGACGCTTGTTCATGAGATGGGAACTAGCAGAAGGCATTTTAAAGACATTCCAGCTCATTCTTCAACCAGCTTGAAATGATCTTCTTTGTATAAATTGTAAACAATTCTTTTTAATACTGATTTCTGTTTTAATAAGGAAATTGTAAGCAATCATCTGAAAATATTCTAAATGAAACAAAGTCCATATGCTGAAGATATGGAGAGATTGGGAAAAAAATAAATTATATTCTATTAATTAAAAAAATTGAAAATTACTTTAAACTAAAAATATATATGTGTAGCTGATATACTAATTTAAAATAAATCCGATTGCAAAGGAAATTAATTCCTTGTAAGTTTTTGAAAGCTTCATTAATATCAAAAAAAGAGAGAGACCGGTAGTGATACGCAATATAAAACTAATTTGGCTTCGTGGAAAGATTGAAAATTCGAACTAATATTAATATGTTGCAACATAATATACACAAAGGTATACATTATGGTGATGCATTAGTAATAAAAAAAATTATAACGTTGTAATTAGCTTTTCGAAATCTTAGTGTTACAAATTTATAGTATTTTTAATCCAACTTTTATTTTAAAAAATAAAGTTGGATTAAAAAACATAAAAAGAAAAAAATTATATTAAAACAAAAAGAAATTATAAACAGCAATTATCTAACATCAATTCATTTTAGCTGTTATTCAGTCGTACGCACTAAGATAGATGTCAGTCTCTTACATAAAACACTTCTATCCAATTATTGATCTAACGCTCACTCCCTCTAAAAAAAAAGTGTATTGTGCTTATGACCGCACGATAGAAGTGATAACTTCAAACTTTGTGTGTTGTTATTTCAGGGGATTAGTTCGGTGAATAAAAAACAAGAGGATATCAGTATTGTCCTATAAAATTATTTATTCATATGTCTCTACGCATAAAGTAATATTTTTGTGCGAAATATATATATATATATACAATCATATTTGGGAATTAATTGTATTCTAAGAGGGAAACAATAGGTTTATGGTAGCTGAAATAGGTTATAAATCCTTTAGATTCAAAATTTTATTTAAATATCTATAAAAAAACTCCGTCAAGCGTTGTTCCGTTCTTCCTCGTGCTTCATTTGGATCATTCGACATAATTAAATAGAATTTTGATTTTAAAAAAATCAACTAAAGGTTTTTATATTTGTCTTTTGAAAAACTTACTTTAAAATTCCCACTTGAAATCACAGGTAATTAATTTGTTCAGAAGATCAGATCCGGTTTTGTGAATTTTTGTTGTAATTTAACAATGTTCAATTCTATCCATGAATTAATTTAAGCAAAGTGAGAATCTAGGGAAGAGAGGAATCTAGGTCAAAACCTTTAAAAAGGAATTTAATCAGAAGAGATTTATATCACATAATATCTGGCTTATACTAGCTTTTTTGTCATTGTGTGGCACTTTTGTACAAATACATCCGGTGCTGCAGCAAGGAAAATCTTCTTAATTATATATTTTTTTCTTGTATTTAAATTATTTAATGTAACTTTTTCTTAATACCTGTATACTTAATTTTGTTATTTTAAATTTTTAATTGTTTTAGTTTTCCCTTTTTAGACTCAAAGTATATTTAAGTAATGTGATTAATAGAACTATTTGTTCATTGCAATTCCGATTCGCTTACAATAATAGATTTTTATTCGTAAGATCACTGCAATACTGCTAATGATAATTGTACTATTTACTTAGTTCTATAAAAATTTGTCCTACATTTTATGTTTAATTTTAGTGTGGGATTTCTCTTTCTCTCTAAGCATATTTTTTTTTACGTTTCATTTAAATGCTTCAACTAAGATTAGAAAGAATCCCGCATTCATTTCAGTAGAAGGGGGGAACCCCTCTTTTGCTTTTAGGCCGTATTGGTTGGGGGTCAAACTGCAGCGTTTCTTAGTGGTGGGGGAGGTCCTTCCTTTCCTTTTTAGGGGTGCGTATGTCCGACTAAAGGTGAAAATAGCCGAAGGAGCGTTACATCCCCGAACGTGACGTTCATTCAATTTCACTCTCCAACAAAACGCGCCAATAGAAGTTATCCTTTAAAAAATATTAGTAATATTAAAAAGTGAAATAACAAACAATACTTGCTTTGTTCAGAATTACCTTATACCATGTAAAACATACCGTGAGGGATTTATTATTAGCGTCTCATTTAGAAGCAACATGAGAAAAATCGGTAATGGATCTCCTAATTCTCGGTCTAGTGACGAGTACGACACCTGAGTTGGCACCCCACTCTTTAAACCTCAATACCACACCAAAGGAAGGACTTTGAACCTCGACAGATTTCATTTGCATCCCCTCTCTACACTGCGGTCTTAAGTGGTATCAAGACCCGAATATAAAAAAATAACGCTGTCCACGAGTTGACGATCGTGACCATTCAGCTACCATGGCCAAAATGTACACAGAAAGGTAGGAAAGTAACTTACTATTGTCTTCTTTAACAAAAAGCTTTGCTTACGAATTTATTCATATTTTTTTAAATATTTGTCAAATTATCAACTAATGACCCTGAATTTTGTTCCAAAACAGAACTGTTCATTCAGTAGTAAAAAGTAAAAATCACTATTTAGTGAAAGCAATATACACCTGCTCCCTTGCCGCTTAATCAAAAATTATGTAGGTGTTAAGTTGTACATTGTGATAGATTATGTACGTCAATAAAAAAAATTAAACTGTCAATAATGATTGATTGCTTCCTAATGCCAATAAATGAAAATTATTTTTACAAGTGTCAATGTTAGTATTAAAATAAAAAAGGTATTTTTTAATATCATCTTTCCAGCGACCAGTTTATATTCTCAAAGAGAATTAAATACACATAAAATAAAGTATGGATTGAATAAGCCTGATATATATCGTCTACATATTTAATAAAACACTAACGGACAAAAAAATAAAAGAGCTTCGACAAAATAATAATTTACACAAAATATGTCAGAAGGTCAAATGAATGACAGTAAACATTTGTGAATATGATTTTAATTAATCTTAATGTAAACACAAAAATAAAAGTAAAAGAAACAACAAATCCTTATGGGCCATTGTTCTAACGGATTGCTGTGTGTTGATGAATTATTTATGTTTTTCAATCTCAACAAGGAATTGTAGATTGTTATATTGCTTTAAATGTAACTCCCGCGAGAAAAGCCTTTGTCAGGAGTCGTTCCGTTTTGTATTAGTGTATCAGCTAGTAATAAATATTACCCTAGGTTTAGGCTATTACTTTAAAATCCCAATAGTTTACCACCATGACCACCTTTGAATAACTTTTACAAATAAAAATATAGAAAAATAAACCACAAATGTGCTTTAGTGGAATTTTTTTAAATATAAATGATTTTTAATTATAATTATTGTTTCTTCCTTTAGTAAGTAAATGTTTTTGAAGTGTTTCGATTCGTTTGAATACAAGACCTCATTAAAAATGAAATCGAAAAATGCATACAGGAAGAAAAGTTCTCCACATTTTTTTCAAATAATGATAACAATAATTTTAATCGAGGGCTCATCAAATATTTAATTTTTTTTCTCAACGGTAAAAAATATCTTCCCTCTCTTCTCCCGTTTTGTTAAATGTCTTTTGCAAATGGATTTACACCAAAAATCTAGTATTTTAGTTTTTAATCTTTTAAAAATACGAGATTTCCTAATCACTTTTAAATTGAGAAAGGAAAGCATTTCTACATTTTCTCTCGCTACTTTTGTTGTGAGAATGCAATTCAGTGTATTCAACATCTTGTTTTCTTTTCATTGTTGCAAATATAGACGCCATTTTATCTTTTTGCTTAATTTTTAGCTTCTTTGAAAAAAATTATTAGTGAGTTTTTTACTGTCTTTTCTGCTGTGCAGTTGAGATACAGATATTTTTTATTTAAATAATGTACTATTCTATAAATGTAAAGTAAATTGGAAATATAACCATGGAGTGACAAAATAACGACGGTACTATGAAATTCAAGCTTCTAAAGAAAACATCGTTTGATTTAAGCCCGTGAGAATATCCTTTTTTGCATGAGGCACATTATATTTTTTTCTGAAAGTGAAAACATTCATCTTTAAGTTTCGAATTTTTTCTAGCACCTTTACAATATGCAAGGAGAATTCAAATTTTCAATAACACTACTGGCCATTAAAATTGCTACACCAGAAGGACAGACGAGAAATTTCAACAATACGAAGAAGGTATTTTGATATGCAAATGATTCAGCGCACTCAGACAAAACAGGTGCCGGTAGTGACACCCACAATGTGTTTAAATGAAGAAATTATTCACAGCCGATTTCTCATACACAAATTGCATTTGAGCATTGTTTTCTGGTGAAACGTTGTTGGGATGCGTACCAGCACGTTTCTGACTTTGATTTATGATGAGTTGTATCGTACCGGAATTGCGGTTTATCGTATCGCAGTATTGCTGGTCGCGTCGGTCGAGATCCAATGACTGTTAGCAGAATATGGAATGGATGGGTTCAAGACGGTAATACGGAACACCGCGAGCTGGATCTCAAAGGTCTCCTATCACTAGCAATCGAGAAGACAGGCATGTTACCCTCATGGCCTTAATAGATCGTGAAGCCATGTCACGAGCTCTGAGTCAAGAATCGGGGTCGTTTGCAAGACAACAAGTGTCTGCACGAACAGTTCGACGACGTTTGCAGCAGCATAGACTCTCAGCTCGCAGACCATGGTTGCGGCCACCCTTGATGTATAAGCTATATTGTAAAGTTTCATTAAAATCCATTCAGTTGTTTTTGCGTGAAAGAATAGCAAACATCCATACATACAAACTTTCGCGTTTATAAGGATATATATATATATATGCATACATATATATAAGTATACATAGTAATATAAAATAAAAGTGAAGAAGTACTATAACCTACAGTGCTAAAGCAGGAAGAAATTGGAATTCACCAAACACAACAAATGTAGATACAAAAAAGTCTTTGGACTAAACTGGAGACCTATTATGATTTCTAAAGCTGTCGCTGAATTAGGCCAGCGAATTAGAGTTAGCAATGCTTTATGGATCCAACCTTTCCCGTACAGCAGAAATTTTCGACATAATGGGGGAAAAAAAACCAAGTTGAAAGTTAAGCCTTATACAACACGTGGAAGAAAAACCTGATAATATATTAAAATGAAGCTAAGAAAAGAGAACAATAATGATTGTCTCAAGGAGAGGAATAATAAAAAAAATTTTTATATATATATAAAAAAAACTTATGTGTAAAATAATAACTGGAAATCGAAAATTCAACCTTCCGCAATAAGCTCCCAAAGCAAAATGACGTAAAAGATTGAAACGACTATTCGAGAAGGAAAAAACCGTGGTGCCACCTGCATATTTATTTTGCAATTAAACAAACCACTAAGATTTTTTTAAAAATAAACTAAATAAAGGAAGTTTTAAATACGATAATGAGCAAAGTTAAGAATAGATAAAATTAAATAGAAATATATTACAAAGTAAATATAACATATATATATATATATATAATTAATCTTATTTTATTTTACTATACTATATATATATATATATACTGCAAATTGTCTAGAATTCAGTAGCTAAAAATCATTTCCAGTGTAAAATCATCACAGTTTTTATTTCAAAATACAGCCTTTATGTGTGTTCTCATTCTCATCTTCATATTTCTTTGAATTTTGTGGGTCACTAAACATAAAAAATTCACATGTTTCCCAGCGCTCTTAGTATCGTGCTGTTTCCCATTCAGTTTGAAAGAAAAACAACTTGGAAACTACAAATATACGAATGGCCAAAAAGCGATCAATAGCGATATAATATTCAATCAACAAAGCACATAAGTGGGAGGTCATTGACCAGAACTATGGGGAGTTTTTATAAAACAGAGATGGTATTGTGTGATCTTTCTTTTGGCTTCTTTATATAATTAAAAAGGAATTAAAATTTCAGAACATAAATTCTCCTCGCAATCTAATATCTATACGCTCTTGATTCTGCTGGAATTATTTTTGCTGCCATAAAGTACATTTTTAGGTGTGAGATAAATACTATTAAGTAATCAAATTATTCCTCCGATGCTACTTTGATTGCCTGTACAATATATAATACAGAAAGAATGTAAATGTTTATTAAATAAAACATAAGACTGTAAATGCTAAGTTTTTCATATTTTCAAAACTGGAAGGAAATTCTACATTGAACTCTAACGCTATTTTTAAATATCAAACTATCGAGATGTAAACAGTTTTTTAGTCGAAAATATTTCTTAAAAGAAATAATAAATCAATTTAAATTCCTCTTTTTTAAGTAAAACAAATTTATCCAACTTGAAACTAAAAGTAAATTTGATCTGATATAGTAAGCTTTTGATATCCTTTGTAGGAGGGATCAGTTAACTAAATCAGAAATTCAAGAAAAAAGAGATTCAAAAAGAAGTGACAAAGATTATAAATTAATGAGCTCATTTCTAATAAAAATTTTTAACATATCTTTCGAAGTGAAGATGTATTACATTAACACATAAGGATCATGAACAAAATGTCTTTAATTATAATGCTAAAACTGAACACTTTCAATGCATACTTTTAATATGCTCTTATCATACTTTTAATATTATATATTAATAGTATATTATATAACAAAAATAGGAATTTTAAAGATCTTATGCTATTATAATAACATTCTTGAAATAGTGACTTCAGAAATACTCAACAAATTGTTTCCAAACCATTTTATCATAAAATTGACTATTTTAAATTTATTATTACTATTCTTTTTACTTTTCCCCTAGTTACAATTTAATTCTAGTTTAAAATGACTCAAAAATAGGTAATAAAATGTTTATGAAAAAATATTCTTGCCTTAGCTTTTTAAAATATTTTGTAAAAATATAAATGTATAATTTTAAATCTTTCCATCACGAATTTTATTTACATATGATTGGTCAATGCATACATGTTATAAGAAAATAAATTATGGATTTGCATGTAAATATATATATCTATCTAATATGATGCAGAAAATTCCAATTTATCATTCGCTAAGCAAACTTTTGTTGAATTTTATTTCTTTGAATCTACTAATTACTTATGTCTTTGAATCAACTATCATTTCCTGAAATAAATGGCCCTGAAAGACTTATTAAAGGTGTATTCAAATCAAACCATAAAATTATTAAAAAACGGTTCAGCAAAAAATTTAGCAAGGTGGAAAAAAAATATTACATTTAATACTTTATATTTTTTCAGCTTCACACAATTTAGAAAAATAATTTTATCCCAGATATTTAAAGGTTGTTCTTGCTAACAAAATTCAGTGATTATTAAAATTATCCTTATTAGAAATTGCTAGTATTCTAAGATATTTAATTTTAACGTAATTAAAACTTATTTTGCGATAATGTTACTTTAAAAATTTGCTCTGTTATTAATTTATTTGATGCTTTATGTTATTGATTAGAGACATAAATTAACTAATAAAAGATGCGTATACTTCCTTTATTGAATTCCTTTATAAAAATAATGGACTCTCTTCCTTTTTTTTTAAGAAAAGGAGGAGGGATTTGGAGTGCAGAAAGGAAAGTTATTGGAAGGAAAATTATGTACTTGGTTACAGTTAATATAGCTGACTGCGACAGACTTCAATTATGTACTAGTAATTAAAAATACGAGGGTAAATAATCAGAAATAGCTGTTTCATTTGTATTAAAAATTTTATCACATCTTGCTTATCATTTAACAAGATCAAAATTTGAATTTTTGCATTGGTTTTGATTTTATGCACTTTCGAACATTACATGTGTAAATAATATAAGAGTAACATCTACTAAACAATTTATCTGAATAAAATTCTTTTAAAGATATTGATATCTATAGTCCGAGCTAAATAATTATTAAAATTACTTAAGAGCTACATTATTAATCATTTTCTTTTTCTTTCATCATTTCTTAAGCTTATAATCCCTACTTCAATTCTATTGACAAACACATGTTTAATATAATTTGTACATATTATTGAAGTAATGATTAAAAATAAAAAAATAGCAATAGATAGGAATAAAAATTACTTTTCCTATTTTGGATAGTTAGCCAAATAAGAAATATAAAATTGCATAAAAATTGCAAATGTCAAAAGTAGCCTGCGGTCAAAACGCAGAATGAGCAGATAGTTCATCTGAAATCTAATTTCAGATCAACTTTCTGTTTCAAACTACTTAACGTCAACTGAATTTCTAGATACATTTAAAATTGAATCTTGAATCTTCTGAAAGGAATTCCAAACAAGTACTATACACTCGAAATAAATTTGAAATTTGGTCTATTATTTTTTGAAACTGGTGAAATGTGTGTGTGTGTGTGTGTGTGTGTGTGTGTGTGTGTGTGTGTGTGTGTGTGTGTGTGTGTGTGTGTGTGTGTGTGTGTGTGTGTGTGTGTGTGTGTGTGTGTGTGTGTGTGTGTGTGTGTGTGTGTGTGTGTGTGTGTGTGTGTGTGTGTGTGTGTTTGTGTGTGTGTGTGTGTGTGTGTGTGTGTGTGTGTGTGTGTGTGTCGACCGATGCTTTTGAAATATATGCTAAAATTTTAAGAAGATTAGATATACATAATTCAATTATTCATTTATAGAAATAAAAAAAAATAGTTAAGCCATCATTAAAAAATCAGAATAATCAACCCTTAGAGGGATCCGAAAACTGTAAGACATTTAGAGATCCTAACACCTTTTCATTAATCAACTCAGAATATTCAATATAATTATTCATTATCCCTGCTCTTAGGATTATATTCGAGCCTATGAGTAATGCGCCATGGATTGATGTGTCTTTTAAATTGCTGTGGTTTATGTCTGAGCCGAAATGGTTAATTCATTCAAAAGGTAAAATCTCACTTGCACCCTATTTTATAGTATAAACTTCGGTTTTAAATGTAATAACATATAGCTAACTTAAAAACATCCCTGAAATTTTTCTTATCGATTTTAGTGCACCTTGGACCTATTAATTCATCATCTCGAAAATAAATATTTAAGGATTATTTTTCTGACTTCGTAACAGAATTTCTTCACGACAAAATATGTTTCTACTTCTATTCCGTGAAGCGTCACGATTCTGAGCCTTCAAAAAATGTAATTGCAGCTAAAATACTCTTTACCTTTTAATATCAGAAGCGAGTCATTTTTTTGAAATCCTAAAAACGATTGGAGATTAGAATATTGACGGTTGTAAGTCTGTGAACAACTGTGAAAACTATATGGGAAAAAATGGCTTCTTCTGCACATGCGTACATTTCAAGAAAACAAATTCTGTATAAAAAAGTACTCTATTTTTAATAAGTACTTTAATGTGTAATTGTGGTATATTTTGGTTTATTTTTTAATATAAAAACTTTTGCTAAGATAAATATTCGAAATATTTGAAAACTTTTTTTAAAAAAAAAGGTTTTTTTCTTAGGAATAATGTTAGGAATAATTTTTTCAAGTTATTTTGAAAATCAAACCTAATGTTTTCCTAAAATTATATTCCAAACATTTTACAAGGCATGCATATTAAAGCTATCTACAAATACTATCTGAATGATTTTTTTCTTTGCTCTTTACATGATGTCAAAAATATTTCTTTTTCTTTTTTTTCCATTTGGTTTTATAATTTTTGCTTCAGTTGGGTAAAAAAAATAGGCCAAAAATAAGGGAGAAAAATTGCCTTATTAGAAAAGTATCCTCTTAATTTATATATATAAAGGGTTTCTTTAAAAAATGATATTGGTAAAACACATTAGATTTTCATGCATGTGTATTTTTTTTTTAATAAAAGTTATTAAAACGAAGAAAAACTCTTCTGCAGAATATATAAAAAAAGGTATACGTTTATTTTTCAAAAACTCTATACCTCTAGGAATAAGACGAAAGCATATTTAAGTCTTTAATCTTCATAAATATTGATATTTCTCATCAAAAGTTTTCGTAATAGAGAAATCTTTTTTTTTTTTTCCTACTTAAATACATCTTAAAGGGTTAATTTCAACAGTTGAAATATAGCGTTTCTTTGCCCATTTGCTTCAAAATCTGGACTTAACTTTTGACAACTTAATTCCTTTTAATATAAATTTATAAGAAATGCCCATTTGAGATATTTTATCGTTTGCTAGTGCGCGGGTAGTCAAGGACTCGTGCCTGAGTTTTAGCCGCTGAAGACACGCCATGCAGAAGGAGACGATGCACGTTCAATATGTTGAGGCTCAAACGTCCTCCCGTTGGTGGGGTGTAAAAGTAAGGAGAGGGGGGATGCCAGCTCAAGTGTCGTCCTCGTCACTTGACTAAATTACGAGGTCCATCATCAATGGGCTGGATTCATGAAGTCACATGATAAAAACAAACACGTGTTTTCCATTGAATTCAAAACAAACATTAAACTAATTGTACTTGTTCTATTTGTAAAACTCAGATAAAATTTCAAATTTCATATCTGGTTAAAGATGTTTAAATGTTAGAGAAAAAATTTTTTCAAAAAGATTTTTTAAATTAAAAAAAAGTCATATTTTATGCTTTCACTTTTAAATAAAATGCATTTTGTATACATATGCACTTTTTAAGAGAAAGTTTCTGCAAAGAGCAAAACTTGGCAACACCGGAGCGCGTGAACTGATTAGTTGGAAACACAAGATAGTTTTTATCGTGTGACTATGACGTCACATGAGTTTTTGAATTGATTGGCTAGAATCACGTGGCTTTCACTATCATGTGATAATGACGTCACATGAATCAACCTCATAGCCTTCGTCTAGCTGTATAGTGCAACAAAAATATATAACCCGCACTCACTGTTGCAAGCATTTTAATTTTCCCTCTCCTATGATACCCTAGCAATGCAAAGTTTATTACAGTTGAATACTATATATAGCTGTTGGCTAGAAAATATTTACTATCGCTGATTCTGATGGAATAAATGAATAACTATGATGAGACTGTAATTCAACTTTATTTGTAAAGTGTTCTAGGAACAAAATAAAACTCAAGATGGGGGATATAACACACCACAGGTATTACTTCCTTCATGGACTCGATTACAAACTGAATACTTGCATTTATGAAAATAACTTTTTTTAAAAAAAGAATAACACAAATTATATAACACATTACACAGAACAGATGCTTTTTCTTCCTCATTAGTTCACACTCCTATATATAATATTAATATATATATATATATATATATATATATATATATATATATATATATATATATATATATATAATATATATATATATATATATATATTATTTATATATATCATATATATAAAATATATATATATATATATCATATATATATAATCTTCAAATTTTCCATCGTTTTTAAAATACTTTCTATTCATCCATTCAAGTTCAAATACATTTTTTAAACTTGTAGTGGATGACACTTGATGTTAATACAGTTTTTTTCCAAATATTAATTCATTAATTAAATTTGTGATATGGCTCCCCTTTGGTGACCATATCTTTGATTGTCAGAGTGAGCTAGAGGTGTGGGATTCTCTGAATAAACAGACATTTTAAATTCTTAATATGACTTTATTAAGAATATAACTTAAACGTCTAACAATTTAGATAAATTTATATAAATGAGAATCTAGAATGAACGAACACACAAAAATAGTTAAACCGAATCTCGTAACTTAGACCACTTTCTCTATGTTATAATTGTATTATCTGCCTACTCTCACTTCTAATAATATTACAATCTCTAATATCAAATAATCAGTCCTACCTTAATCCAAACTTAATTTCAAGCTTTATATGGAAACGTCTGGGCACGCGTGCAATGGTATGCACCTTGTAATAATGGCTGGGTTTCTAGGTAACTTTGCAATAGGCTGTCAATTCACGCTTGTATCTCCTCCAAACATAACATTCATCAAATTGCCATCCTGCTTACTGAAACTTCAGTTCTTTTAAAAGCTATCTTATTTGCATTTCTTATTCGCATTTCGCTTCTTGGGTTTTGGTTGGAAAAGAGTTGCCATTAATCTTGGCCATCAAAGAACCCAGAGGTTATGTTTAAGAAAAGACGCGCGAGCCCGTCACAAATTAAAAAATGAATAAATAGAAACAAAAATAATAGTCCAACACCATATATAAAAAGGAAAATCGCTCGTTGCGTCCCTGTAGAGCAATGGATTGAGCGTTGGACTCCTAATCCAAAGGTCGTGGGTTCGAATCCCACATGAAATCTCCTAATGTCTGAGAATGTGATTGTTCTTACTGTATTTTTTTTTTGGAATAATTAAATTTAATTATTGAATAAATAGTAACAAACAAAAATAATAGTCCAACAACATATATAGAAAGGAAAATGGAAAATTGCAAGGAAAATCGCTTTCTATTTTGCCACTTAATATTGTGATTCTGTCATACGTATATACATATTTATATTAATCGTAATTATTTAATAAAGGATAACTAAAATAAAATTTTTCTTTGTTGATCTAAGTAAGAACTGACTTAAAAAATTTTTTTATATTATTTGTTTTATATATAGATCAAACTCTAAATTCTTAAATCAGATTTTTGTTTTTCATATTTAAGGCTGTTTTCACCATATGTAAGACACTGTGAACTTAACGCAGAGCACATTTTCAGACAAAAAAAAGGCATCATTTCTTATAAAAATTTGTGACATTGTAACTCATGTATTTGTTTATAAGATAGTGTTTTTAAATTTTCAAAATATTTCATAAATAATTAGTTTTTCCTTTTAACATGTAAAGAGATAGCTAATTTAACATTACGGTATTGGAGAAAAAGTGCGAAACACATTTTATAAAAGAAAAAATATATCAACTGGGATAAAAATGAGTAGTATGATAAAATAAGTGATTCTCTACAGGATAGTGAAGCCAGAATATAGTATTTAACGTTTGAGTACTTCTTTATCTGAAAAAATATTCCGCGAATTTGCTTCCTATTCTTTAACATTAGCCGAAGACAGCCTTAATGGAAACTCGTTTTTAACTAAACATTGAGGTTGCTTATTAATTGGAGTGGCTTTTCTATTAGAATAATTGAAAAAATAACTATGATAAATAGATAAGGAAGACTATAAAAAAAACCATATACAACTGTTGTAAAAACGTATCGCTCTTCTCAATATAATACTTAGAAAAATATTTTTTTCCATAGAGATTACGCTTTACTTAAAGTTTTTAAGTAAAGCGTGTGTGTGTAAACTTGTAAAATACGTAAATTGTATAAAAAATAACTCACATAAAAAAAAATTAAGAACCCTTTACAAAAGCTCTTCTACACTTTTTCAATCTACTGTATGTAAGTATAGATGGCATGACAATTATCGATAACAGTATTTAAAAAAAAGTCCTGTTTAATAGGAAATTTGAGAAGAGCATTTTCCTTATGCAGTTCTTCGTTTATTTCTTAAATAGAAAATCCTTGATTTATAAAGTTTCTAATTAATCTTTAAAAGTACGTAACATAAGAAAATTAAGTTTTTAAATAGCCTCTGTCTCCCCGCCCCCTCTCTTTCTTTCTTATTTCCATTTTTTAATTATTTTATATTTTTTAAAGAAATTGGTATTTTTTCTAAACTATTTTTAATTTGATCTTAAAAATGGTCTACAAATATGTAAAGATTTCTGAATATTGTATTTATCACCAAAGTACTTAAAGCATGTTTAAAGTATTTGACGTAAAAAAGTGCAGAGATTTCTTACAACATTTTTAACCTCCTTGAGAATTTTATTAAAAAAAACAATTCTAGTTTTAGCTAACCACCTGACCGGAACATTTGCTCATGCATCTCTTTGCCTAAGGCCACGAAAACTGAAATAGGCCCAGTAGGCCTTGTCCCTTTTGGGATGTTGCGCCGCTGAGTTTAGTTTAGTTTATTTTTAGGTATACTATGAATGAGATTTTATTTTATCAAAACGGTGCTCAGACTATATAAATGCTGTGTAGTGTTTTCTTCTAATAATGTATTTCTATAAACTTCTAAGGGTACCTATTTTTTCATTTAATTAATTTCATGCTAAATTACTATTTACAAGACAGAACAGCATTTTTTGAGATTTTTCTCGGTATGATAGTTAAGCCTCTAATGCAGTGCTTCTCAGACTTTCAATATTTCAGACCCAATATTCAATCGATATTTTCATCGCCCCCCCTTCCATTTAATAACAATGTTTTGAATTTAAAAAAAGAAACTTTAACGCTAAAGCTACATAGCGACTTTATCCTCTTCAGTGCCACCAGCGTATATAAACGTCTCACTCAACCAAAGCGTTATTTTCCTCCCGACGTATATATACGTCTTTCGGAAGCATGATCATTTCTATGCACTGTATCCATAAAGTTGTTCCAAAGGCTTTGAAATACAATTAAAGGGCCTTGACAGTCTTTGCGAAGGATTTACTTATTTCAGGGGATTTGTTCTATGTATACCTTTTCTCTTCCCCCAATATATCACATACGCGTGCTTACGCGGAAAACGGTGACATTGGGGAGCGAATCGCATAACTTTTAATCGACAGTTAAGGAATTAATTATAAACCGTACAAATTATCAAGATAAGAATTAATTCATGTATATATATCACAATATCACAAGCCCATGGGATCATTAGTTATTATTAATGTTTCTCTTATAACTTAGTTTTTTTTATTAAATTAATTATAAAATACATTGTGTAGTACTATAATACATTTATAAGTGTATTATATCAATGTAAATGAGTATTTTATTTTTATTTTGTCAGTGTATTTGTTTACTTTCAGAAAATTAATAAATTTTTTTTTAAATCATCTTTTTTTCCTACTTTTCAATATGCTCGTGCCTCCCTCGTAGAGTTTCCAAGCCCCCCCCCAGGGGGCCACGCCCCACAGCTTGAGAAACGCTGCTCTAATGTGTATTATTTTATTCTCAGAATTGATTCCAATCTTCAGCGAATACATCGAATTAGAACATCGTTCTAGTTACATGAAAATCAAGGTCATTCTTCATTATATAAAAAATGTATATAACTAATACATCCTATTAAATAGTTATGTTGACTTTCACTGATTATTATTCAGGCTAAAAGTATTTCTGAGGCAGAAATACCTGAAGATATTTCACTCACAACTCGATTCTTCGGAAATTTGTTTCCAAGAATAATGGGAGTGAAGAGTTATATCAACAACGCATTACACAAGGGTTATTGGCGACGGAGTTCGTAATTTTCATCCACCGTTAAGTGATGAAGACGACATCCGAGATGACACAGCCCTCTCTTAACTACCTCACCAACCGAAGGTTATCGAGCCACAACAGGTTTAACGTGCACCGCTTCCCTCCACACGGCAGTTTTCACTGGCAACAGGGCTCGAACCCGATACAAACCGGCCACGAATTCACAAACATAACTACTAGGCTACAACGGCCACAAAGAATAATGAAAAAGCTACTGCACTTTAAGTTCAATCCGGTCTAAAAATCCTCTCGTGCCTATGTGCGTAAATTTAATATAAGATGATAGTTTATGTAAATGTCGTTCTAATCGTTTTATTTCGCTCATAATTTCGAAGTCTATCCCTAAGAGTCATTGTGCAGCTCTAGAAATGGGAGAATAGACAAAAAGAGAATACCGTTTATAAAAATTAAAACTACAAAAACTAATGTTTTATAATTTTTGTACAATGATAATAACGATTTATACAAAAATCTATCTATTCTATAGTTAAATAATAATAAAATGAACACTATTTAATAAATCTAATTTAACTATAACTTGAATGAAAATAATAAATCTAATATAATAAATTTATATAAAATAACGGTAATGATAGCTTAGATGTGGTAGAGAAGAAATTCAATAGCTAAATACACTCATGGACAAAAAAATTAGCGCACCAAGAAGGATTCGTCAAAATGAAACGAAATTTTACATACGTAATGACTTCTTTGATATAAGTAAATGATTAGAAAATCAAAGAAAAAAGGATCATTTATTTCAGAGAAAAAGGCAAAAGAACGGAGGATTTAATACCTTGTTGAACACCCTCTATATATATATAGCGCGAATGCACGATATGATACGATCAGGCATTGAGGAATACAAGTTCTGTATGATGTCTTGAGACATTTTGTTCCATATTTGCTGCAACCTTGCCTCTAGTTCATTCAAACTCGTGGGATGTCCAACTCGCCGTCCCAAATGATCCCAGATATGCTCGATTGGAGACAAATCTGGGGATATGGGAAGGCCAAGGAAGGGCCAGTAACAGTGCGGTGACAGTTTTGTGACACCCTTGCCATGTGAGGCCGAGTATTTCGCTGAAAAATGGCTCCTGGGAGCCATTGCATGAGTGGCAAAACATGTGGTTGCAGGATGTCATGGACATACATCTGGGCTGTCATGGTGCCACGGATCAATAAGAAGGGTGACGTGTATTGTAGGCAATGGCACTCCATACCATCACATCAGCTGTGGGAATGGTGTGTCGCTGTAAAGCAAAGGCAGGATTGAGGCGTTCACCACACACGAACACGATTGTCATCACTGCTGAGATTGAATCTGGATTCGCCGCTAAAGACGACCTGGTTCCATTCCGCTGCAGTCCAGTTTCCTCGTGTGCGGCACCATTCCAAACGGAGGCGTCGATGGGTGGGCGTCAAGGGCAGCACACGTAATGGGCGCCACGATCCCAAATGTCCTTCAGCCAGGCGCTTTTGTATGGTTCGGGAAGACACAGGGGCCCCTAGTGAAGATGCTACCTGTGTCTGGAGGGCGACCGCTGCCATTTCTTACGATGTGGAGGTCTTCTCGACGACTGGTCTGTCAAGAATGTCCTGAGCTTGGTCTTCATGTAAATGACATCTTTCGGATCCACTGGTCCCAACACCTCTTCACAACACAATCAGAGCTGCCTAATTGACAAGTTACTCGCCGAGCTGACCACCCAGTTTCCATCATGCCGATGATTCTCCACCTCTCAAACTGCGACAGCTGCTCCTATCGCCTTCGAAAACGGAGTAATGGCGGGCCTACCTCAGCTCTTCCTTTGTAAACGATTCAGCACCCTCAAACAAGCTTTGGCTACCTGTATTATACTCTACAGAGAACGACGTTAAATGCCCTCTACCGGCTATGCGTAATGCGCAATCACGCTGCCTTTCTAATCATTTGCACATCTCCCCGACATGTACCTTCATGCCAAGTTTCGTTACGATCCCGCCATTATTTCTTGGTGCGCTAATTTTTTGTCCATGAGTGTAATTGAGGGCTGAAATCGAGGGCCTTACAGTTCTTGGAATTCTAATTAATGTAGGAGCGTTTTTAAATAATTTCGTCTTTGAAACAATTTTCTATTACCTCACAAAAGCATGAACCTTCAAAAATAAAATCTACTGTTATCTGCTTTTCAAAATATTGCGAGTGAAATCGTAATTCGGTTACTGGAGAAGTTAATATAAAGGACAAGTAAATATATATATATATAGTCCCTTGTTTTACATAACGAGCTATGTGCAAAATGGAAACTGAAAAGAACTTGGGCCATTATTTGGGATATTAATCTCTTTTCATATAGCTCTTTACCCGTACCTAATAAATGTAGTTAGTTTTTCCTTGAAAAGAATTTCAGAAGGTCATCCTTACCAGTAGTACAATTATATCTGTAGTTATCCTCATATCCTTTAGATCAGAAATTCACATGAAAGATTTCAAAAACCCTCTGGAGTCCTTAAAAATATTATTAAATCAGATATTATAACCCTGGACTCGGACATTAAAATATACCTATATTTTGTATTTTTATAGTTACATCTTACATTCTTCCTTTAATTATACCTACGATAACAAAAGTAATAGTTTTATATCTGCTTTTTCACTAATATAGTAGAATTCAGTGTAATTTAATATTTTAATACAACAATTTTCACAATATCATTTTTTTAAAAAATAAAATTTAATTTGAAATTCTAGCATTTTCTTGTTATACTACTATATATAGAGAGAGAAAATGCAGAGATGGAAAAAGACCGGAGCCAAAGATAAGACAACATTGCTCAGCAGCTGAGTACGGTAACCGTACGACAGGTATCATAGTTTACTGTGCCCAGACGTCAGAATAAAGGTGGCCTATTCGCCCTTCGTCCTGCCCATGGATTTCATCGTTTACAGTGAACACGAAGACTGGACATCTCATCAATGGAGTCACGTAGTTTACTTGTGAGAGTTCTGAGCACAACGATTCTAAGCACCAGTTGATAAGGACAGACACAGTTTCCTCCACGAACATCAGGGAAAGAGACCATTTGTGTAGTCCTGGAATGCTTGAATGAAAAGGTTTTATGTTGAATGGAGCTCCAAATTTTCGATAAATGCTCACACACTGGAGTTCGTTACTGCGACGAAATGATTCTCTCAAGCGTGCGTCTATTGCGATATGTCATTGATCCAGACTTTATTTTTGTGGACGATATGTCCACATAGGCCCCTTGCAGTTGAGGAGCTTTTAGAAAGTGATGATATCTGAAGAAGGGATTGGCCGGCATGCTCCCTTGATTTAAACCCCATCGTACATACTTGAGATGCTTTGGGGAGCCTTTTGTCAGTGAGATCGTATTCTCCGAAGTACACCAGGTGACTGAAACAGATGCTCTTTGACGAATGGTAGCTTTTACCACAAGAACTAGTATTGAGTATTAACAAACAGTGTCACGTTACCATTGCAGTTAGAGGAGGCCATAATCCTTACAAAGGGATTCTGGTTTGTTTTTTTCCTCATGACCAAACAAGGGTTTTTGCTGACGACATTCTGTTAAAGCTTTTTCTGCTTTGTTTCATAATGTATGCATACAATTCTTTTGGCTTCTATGCTTTTATAAATATTTAAGAGTTGCCTCTGTAGGATGAATTTCATGTTACCCACAGTTGATTTTTTTCCAAACTACGACACAATCAGAAAAGTTACTTAAGTTTTGCACATTAGCGGATACATATATATTGTTTCATAATTATTATGATTTTGTGTTTATTTTACAATTGTAAAGAAGAACAGAGAAATATCCAAATAAATAGGATGTATTGTAGTAAAACTTATTTGCGCCCTCATAAAGCTTTAAAAACCCCAAATAGCCATGGTTGCCTACTGGTCATGGTCCCGAATTTCAAGCCGGCATTATTGAGTCGTAGGTTTGGGTCCTGATGCAACTGAAGACCAATGTATAGAAGAGCTGATGCA
Source organism: Trichonephila inaurata madagascariensis (assembly GCA_019973955.1). Classification (NCBI taxonomy): domain Eukaryota; kingdom Metazoa; phylum Arthropoda; class Arachnida; order Araneae; family Nephilidae; genus Trichonephila; species Trichonephila inaurata. The sequence goes on along the minus strand of BMAV01022112.1, from coordinate 30,014 downwards.
CCTTAAATCTATCGTGGTTAATAGTCCTTACGTTGGTGTCTTGGGGAAATTAGGAGCGTAGGATACCAGTTCAGGTGTCGTCCTCGTTACTTCATAGCGGTTCCAAATTGCCAGGTCCGTTGCTATTACCCCCATTGCTTTAGAGTGCAATGTTGATAAACACTTACTGGCTTAAGAACTCCAATAGAAAAAACTTTTAACGCTTTTCTCCCACCGCAAATATTTTAAAGTAAATATTTGATGAAATGTGAATGGATAGAAATACCAACAATTATTTCTTTCTAGAGGTGTACATTTTTGTTAAATTTCCATAACACAAATTTTATTCTCCCATGGATTCTTGAAAAGCTTAAAGAAAGTGCTGTTAGGGGACTTAATTTCTCTAGCTCCTTTTATTCCGAGCAAGACCAATCGATTGACACAGTGAATCCTTTTTATCTCTTCTCAACAGAACACTGGAGCCACTGTATCCACCTCTGAAAAATTTTGTTGAATGCTTTGCAATTCGAATCTACAGATTTTGTTCTTCGAGTTAAGAGGACAACCAAATGCATTCGTCCATTAGCGTTTTCCTGTACAGGTGCTATATATTTTAATATTAAGGTATCCGACTATGTTCAGAACTGTGATTTTAAAAAAGCGCATAAATGAAAACTTTTCATGATATTGAGTGTCACTTAGATCAGAATCCATGTATAAAATTGTTTTATATAAGGACATTTTGACAAAAAAAATTATTTAAATACAATATTTTGGCAAAAAATTAACTTAGAATAACATTTTTTCAAAATATTCTCCTTTTGTGAAAAATATTTCTATTATAATAATATTTTGCCTGTATTTAGCTCAGACCTCTGCACAGAAGCTCAACCATGATTTTTAAAAAATTCACATTATTTTCAGAGTTACAACCAATCGAAATAATTATCGGCGTTTTTTTCTTAAAATTTCTCCCCTCTGTTGTCGTATAAAACATGGATAAACCCACTTCTAAGTTATATATTTCAAAAATTCCAGTTGAGCCTCTGTACAGAGTTTTCAACTGTATACAGGCAAAATATTATTATAATAGAAGCATTTTTCACAAAAGGAGAACATTTTGAAAAAAGGTTATTCTAAGTTCATTTTTTGCCGAAATATTGTATTTAAATTTTTTTTGTCAAAATGTCCTTAAAACAATTTTATACATGTATTCTAATCTAAGTAACACTAAATATCATAAATATTATCCATTTATACGCTTTTGCAAAATCACCGTTCCAAACGTAGTCGGATACCTTAAATATAGTTTTAGGAATCTATTTGACGCGCGTATTACAGTAATGTTTTGCCATTCCTATTACACTGATGCACAGAAGGCGGTAGCTGAAGAGACAGGGTCGTGAGCTCGAGTCGTTATTTCTTTTAATTATTAAATAGGGAGGTTCAGTTACATTCATATCTTTTGCATTGTATTATTCATAATATTCTCTTTAATGTTTCCAACTACACATAATATATTCTTACATTTTTTATTCTATCTACTTCAAACTACATTAAATTATTTTAGAATTTTAATTTCGCCTTAACACGTAGAAACGGTGACTCAAAGTCTAGTTCAACGTTGAAGCAGTGGAGGCTGCAGCTGAACGTGACCTCGTAAACGACGTTATTTCTGTCAAGCTGTGAGCTCGAGTCACAAAAGACCCTCCGTGTAGAGAAGCTGATGCATGTTAAATCCGTCAAAGCTCCCACGTAGTGTTGTGCAGAAGTTTGGAGTTGGAAGTGCCAGTTCAGGTGTTGCCCTCGCCAACTGACTATACAACGTGATTCGCAACCAGGCCGACAAACTTTTAGCATGTGAAGGGGGTACAGAGAAGACTCCGAATCACATAGGAATACAGAGTCACAAATGTCTTAGTTGCGAGCTATGGTGCAAAGAAGCAGAGAAAAAGAACAGAAACAGCAACAAATTAATGGAACAGAAAATATTTTATTGAAAGTTTGTACTAAAACAAGTGTCCGAAATGACGATCAGAAGTCAACTGGCAGGCCAGGTAGTAGCATCGCATCAAATTCCTTTTGTTCTCGAAGACCTGGTATGTCGCGTATCCTACCGGCAGCTACAAATATTTGAGCGATGAGATCTTCAACTGAAGGAACAGGCGTCTCGTGCACCAAACTCTTCATGTGACCAGAACCAGACTCACATAACCTTCCGTCCACGCTTGCGAAGGTCATGTGATATGGAACACGCCTGTCCTAGTAATGTTCCTGGTACAATTGCAAAGCTGCGTGCTCGTTCCAATCCGCAGCTCAATATACGATGAGCATGTTCACCAGTTCTTCGTTTGAATACGAGTTCATCCTACTGCCTTGGGAAACAGATCGCAAATGACGACTTCCAGAAAGATTGTTGTTCACGAAATCTTCCGTTCAGCGCCAACTACTGTAAGAGTGCCTGGTGGAATCTTCCAGAACGTAAGAAATTCCATACAGCGCCGCTGTCAGGCCTGCCAGACGACTTCTGGTCATAATTTCGAACACCTGTTGCGGAACAACCGTTCACTAAAATGTTTTCTGTCACATCAATGTGTTGATGCTTCTGTTCTTTTTCTCTGTTTCTTTGCACCATTGCTCGCAGCTACGGCTTTTGCGACCCTGCATTCCTATGTGATTCGGAGTCGTCTTTACAAGTTTGTCGGTCTGGTAGCGAATCACCCTATATTTCAAAGTTAAGAGGTCTATCACCAATAGCTTCTTTTGAGCGCGGCATTAATGAACAATCAATTAGCATTAGAGATCACCACCGATATTGGTTGTGTTGATTGAAATTGTGCTTAGCCATTAAGAAAGAAGCTCAAAATTGAGTCGCGGTTTTAATAACAGTAGGTCGTGTTTCATCAGAGTGAGCTAAAAAATTTCATACTTAAAGATTTTTTTAAAAAAAATTGTTGTTATATATATATACATTTATTTAAAATAGTAACTAATAGTACTAGTAAAATTAAATTAGTTTTATTTTTAATTACACTTAAATTACTTTAAAATATTCATGTTACTAACGAAATCATTTATTTTGCTGCTCTTGAAATATACATATACCTTACAAACAGTGAGACACACAAGGGGGGGCAGACCCCCTCTTTGCCCTTGACTTCTTTTTCGATTGATGATAATCCAATGTATATAGTACGTAAAATTTAATTAAATATTTGTTACTACCAATTTATTTTATTAATCAATGCTAATCATTTATACAATAATTTTTTGAATTGTTTTTTGTTCCCAAAATCGGCAAAATCTAAAGAATATGTTTGGCGGTGGCCTTATCGATGTTTGATACGAGAATGGAAAACTTTAGACCTCCTCCCCTCTGAAATTTTGTGTACACTACTGCTTGCAAATAATTACTTAACTATCCATAACTGCCATGCTTCTTACATATACTTATTGTTCTAACGCGTTCTTGACGTATTTTAATCTGTTTTAAGGTATCCGACTACGTTTGGAACCGTGATTTTGCAAAAGCGTATAAATGGATAATATTTATGATATTTAGTGTCACTTAGATTAGAAAATGTATATAAAATGGTTTTAAGAATAGTATTACAATAAAAAATTATTTAAGTGCAATATTTTGACAAAAAATGAACATAGAATGACCCATTTTCAAAATATTCTCATTTTGTGAAAAATGCTCTATTATAATAATATTTTGCATGTATATGCTCAGACCTCTGTACAGAGGCTCAACTAGAACTTTTGAAATATATAACTTAGAAGTGTGGGTTTATTCATGTTTTACGACAACAGAGGGGAGACATTTTAAGAAAAAAACGCCGATAATTATATTTCAATGGGTTGTAACTCTGAAAATAATGTGAATTTTTCAAGTCATAGTTGAGCCTCTGTACAGAGGTCTGAGCTATATACAGGCAAAATATTATTATAATAGAAGCATTTTTCACAAAAGGAGTACATTTTGAAAAAAGTTATTCTAAGTTCATTTTTTGCCGAAATATTGTATTTAAATAATTTTTTTTGTTAAAATGTCTTTATATAAAACAATTTTATACATGTATTCTAATCTAAGTGACACTAAATATCATGAAAAATTATCCATTTATGCGCTTTTTTAAAATCACGGTTCCAAACGTAGTCGAATACCTTAATATATACTAAACAAATTTTGTAAACATTTTTGAATTCTTTTACTTTTATTTTACCAATGGCGATCCCTACGCATTTTGAGACTGTGTAGTCGAACAATTGTTTTAACCAAAGCATTCGCTTACAAAACTAAGATATTGATTATTGAGGAATTTTCTTAAGAGCTTAAGTTAAACTTATAAATTTGATTTATTGTTTATATATACGATAAAAAGATATGTGATGTAGATCTAACCTTTAGATAGAATAGTTTTTCTTTATTTCTCTTGTTTTCCCTCAAAACAAGAGAAAACTTACTTACATTTATCAGAGAACTTACTTACAATTTATCAGAAATTTATTTAATACATTTGCAGATATGTTAAATTAATTTTTAGTATTGTAAGATTTATTATAAATGTTGTATTTAGATCTCCTTTTTTATGAAAGGAAAAATGTCCCCTGAAGGAGTGAGAGTTTTATTTACGTCGTACTAAAAAGCTGCAAGAAGGCTATTAGCTACGGACCTCGTCATTTCGAACCAGGGTCAAGTGACGAGGACGACACCTGAGATGGCATCCCCCTCTCCTAACCTCCAAACCAGACCAACGGGAGGACGTTTGTGCCTCTACATATTTAACGTGCATCGGCCCTCTCTGTACGACGGGTACTAGGCTCAAACTGGAATGCCTACCACAAGTCCTTGACCTTGACCACTAGGTTACCGCGGCTACAAAATGTCCCCTAATAAACCTCTCACGAAAAGAAAAATCAATGGACATTTTATGCAAATTCCCAATACGATTTTTCATTCTAAATACTTATATTTATTGTACGAGTATTCATTCTTAGTACTTATATATTTATTTCTTAAATAGCCTAAAAATATTTACTTTAGTTTTACCTAAACCTCATTTAATGTTTCCTTTTCCTTACATTAATGAATGGAACTACTAGCTCAATTTTTAGTTTGTGAACACATTTTCTTTCTTCCCCAAATGGCATTTTTATTTGGCCGCTAGTGGCCATGGTCACGAGCTTGTGGCCGGCTTCTCATGTGTTCGAGCCCTAGCGGCATTGAAGACCGTCTTTGTACAGAAGCGGTTGATCGATTGAATATTAACGTCACACTGTTCAGCTACACGAGGCCTTTTGGCGACGGACCATGTAATTTTGAACCATGGTCAAGTGACGTGGACGACACCTGAGCTGGCACCCCCTCTCCTAACTACCACACCACCCAATGGGGGGGACGTTTCAGCTCTCGACAGATTTAACGTGCATCGCTGCCCTACACGGCGGGTCTTTAGTGGTACTGGGCTCGAACTCGTGTCAAGGCAAGCCACGGTCTGATACCTATACCACTCGGCTACCGCGACCACTCTCCTAACTACCACACCACACCAACGGGAGAACGTTTCAGCTTTCGACAGTGTACAGAAGTGGAGGCACGTTAAATTTGCAGTGTCACAAATGTCCTCCCAATGGAGTGATGTGGTTGTTTGAAGAAGGGAATAACAGCTCAGGTGTCGTCCTCGTCACTTTACCGTGGTTAAAATTACTAGGTCTGTCACCAATAACCCTCGTGCTGCTTTATAGTGCTGTATTAATAAACACTCACTCCTTCACAGACGTCTTTATTTGAATGTAAGAATTACAAAGTAAAATTTGATTTCATCGTTATTATTTTTCGTCTTATTTCTGCAATCATTTTTTTTAATTTTCTATTAATATTATTCCAAACCTTAACCATTTTAATAGCCCTTCAGGAGCAAATTAATTTCAATGAAAACGAATTTCCTATTGTAAAATTAGTATTCGAACTTAACTTTAAGCCTCAAAACGAATCAATATTGGAAACATACAGCATTATTTATAATCTATTTCTATGAAGATTATCTATTTTTATGTAAGTGTAGCATGCCTTTCATTGAAATTTATTTGAACATTTTCCTTTTCTTTTTTCAGCTGTATGAAGTGGAGACTCCTAAAAGTGGAATCATTAAAGTTCATGTCCAGGTAATACTTGCTTTCAAGTATTCTTCTTTCAAAACATATCTCTATATTAGAATTTTTTAAATAAAAAAACTTATAATTAAATCCTTTAAATGTCTGTCTATTTTTAAGCAAATCTGTTGCTTTGCTTTTATTTATTCAGAGTATATAACAATAAAGCAATTAAATATCAAATTTAATCAGACGTCACGTTATATTCTAGAACATTTTATCTTGAGGGTTACAGAGAACTGTTCCTTAACCAATAATAAACTACATCGAGTGTAGAATTACACTAAGATTAAGTATATTTTGAAAGACTAAAGCCTTTTTTAATACATACCTAAAGGCAATTATTTTACAAGACTAATCCATCTTTTTTTTTTTTTTTTTTTTTTTTTTTTTTTTTCTTCTTCTTTTTTTTGATTAAAAAAATACTTTAAAATAACTGAATTTGAATAATTTAATTCAAAATCTAAAATAAATGACATTTTAAATATCTAAAGGCTTTAACTGATATTCCGTATTCATCAAATAAGTAGAAAAAAAAGGACTCGAAAATATTAAATCGTGCACACTCAAATGAATAATTTAAGTGTCATTTTCTAATATTTTGTTACCTCTGTTAACAAAAGAAGTATTCACCTGAAGTTTAGAAATACGACCTATCCTGGAATCACACTTTTTATAAATAGAAAAACATCCTTTTAGTAATACATATACGCGTATTCGAATATCTGTATACCCACACACTTTCTTATAAATCTACATCTCCAAAATTTATTCAGTTAGTAATTTTTTTTTCAGTTAATACATAAAGCGAAATTATGTTTCATAATGAAGTGTAAAGGACAAAATAATGAAGAAAAAAGTTCATTAATTTAAACAAAAATGAATATACTATAAGTCTGGGTGCTGTATATATATAGTATAGGAATAAAATAAGTGATTCAAGAGAATTTCCTGCTAAACAAAGATTGGAGAAGAACAGAATTTGCAAGAATCTGAAATATGGAGCAGTTAAATATGTAAAGAAAGAAAGATAGTCACACACACATAGGACTCAAATGGATAACTATTATGATTTCTAAAGCTTTCACTGATTTAGGACAGTGAAATAGGATTAAACATTTCCTTATGGGATCCAACCTTCATGAGAGACGTTCGACATAATAGAAAAACAAAAACCTTTTGAAAATAAGGCCTATATCTACATGTGGGATGAAGACAAAAGAATAAAAAGAAAGAGAATGGATGAATATTGAAAATCCGATTTTGCACAAGAGAGAATTAGAAAAAGAAAATTTCAAAAGGAATTATAATGTATAGATATATGCATATACAGTCGGACCTCCATTTACTATTTTGCTCTATTTAACAAATTTTCCACATAGCTTCAATGAATTACGCAAACACTATATATATATTTTAAGATCTCTGGAAGTTATATCTTTAAAAATCTAAATGATTAAGAAAAAAAGATAATTATAATTTTATCTAATTTATTGTGCTTTCTTAAAGATAACTTTAACAAATAATAGACAAAGCAAACACCAAAATCCTATGCTAATACCTTAAAAAATTATTACTAGATATAAAATATTCATAAATTTAGTTAGAGTTGGAGAGAGGCTGGCTTATATTTTTATAAAAATAGTTTTTATTTTGATTCCTAAGAAATTTTTCTTCAGGCATTGGGATAAATTTCTTTCTTTAATTTAAAATTAAAATGTAAATTAATTAATTTAAAATTAAAATTTTAATTAATTAATTTAAAAATATATACAAATCAAGCGCTGTTCTGCCATTGAATTACAGTATAAAAACATTTTGTTCATGTAAAATTCTAACGACATTCTTTCCTAAAAGAACTAAGCTCGATTTCAAGTTGACATGAATTCAATGTTGGATTACAACTTTTTGATGTACGAGGGCTCTTCAATAAGTAATAAGATTAAAATTATAAAAAAAAAACCTTTAATCGTCATCATTTACATGGTCTTTTTTAAAATAACTTTCGCGGCACGTAATGCATGTATCCCAACGTTCTATACACTTCTTAAAAACATGTAAAAGTCCATTTTGTGAGAGCGTTATCAAAATAGCCTCCCAGCCTTTACACATGCTTTGTTGCTTGCAAAACGTTTGCCTCGTAAAAGTTTCTTAAGTTGAGGAAACAGCCAGAAATCGCATGGAGTTTTATCAGAACTGTATGGAGGGTGTGGTAAAATCTCTACGTTGTTCTGCAGCGAAACATCCAGTACGCAACGAGCAATATGTGGTCGGGCATTGTCATGGTGCAATAGGAAGCCATTTCGGAGCAATGGACGTTTCCTTTTAACGTGCTGTATCATTGTTCGCAGGACATTCGCGTAGTACGAGCCATTTACGATAGTACCGGGTTCGACAGCGTGTAGTAACACAATTCCTTTAGAATAAAAAAAAATTATGGTCATAACTTTACCAGCCAATTTCACATTTTTTGCTTTCTTGGGAGTAGGCGAAGACGGATGTCTTCGTCCACTGCTTTGTTGTTTTATGGTTGGATCAGTGATACAACCAAGCTTTGTCTGCTGTGATGAAGCGTTTTAAGATATTTCCACCTTCTTGTTTCAGTCTTTAATCATATCGTATCATATCAAAGGTCTCTGATGATGAATTTTGCAGATTTTTGATTCCATTTTGACAACTGGCCGCGTCTTGTAGGCGCCCGCAAACACGCTTCAGTTCGACCACGGGATACTCCATGAGTCGCACCCATCTATCGGTAGTTTTTTGTTAATACAGACAACAAACTTTTCTTATCCCAAGAAAAAAAATTTCCCGATGAGTGGTTTCGGGCAAAAAATTAGTCTTATTACTTATTGAACACCCTACGTATGATTCTATGAATACATATCTATTTCATTATTCATATGTTTTCTCAGAATTTATTTCAAAGATGATCACTGGGGTAAATTAGTTTCGTTCTCTTTGCCAAGGCAACCATAAAAAATTTGAATTTAGATGTTTCAGTATTATTTTGCTCACATCTATTTTCATTTCTCGTTTAAATCGGCAGTTGCCAAAAAAGTACAACTCTTTACAGCATCCATTTGATTCTGAATTTTTTTTTTTTTTTTAAGCTTTATAAGCAATTATTTCAAATTACATATAATTGAGTTAAATATGAAAAAAATTCGCGTATATGGAAAGTTGGCAGTTAAGTTTTATTTTTTAAAAAAATGACTCTAGATTTTTTTTTTTTGAATTAATTTTGTTTTATCTGCTGAAGGCTACTTTTTTTTTTTTTTTATATTAATTAAAAACATATATTATTATGTTTAAAAAAACATCTAACAAAAATTTAAAAGTATTTATTTCCTTCTGAAAAATAGCGTCTGATGGCAGCTGAACTTTTTTAAGAATATTGCTTCAATGTAGTTCTTTCCAATGCAATAAGTCTCTAACCATTGAGTGTCAAATATTTCTAATTTCATGGGTCTTTTCGTGACAACATCGTAATACTTGTTGCAACTAGATTTCTCATTTAATCTTCAAATTTTTTTTTTCTCTTTTACACTTACTGTTTGTCGTCATTTTTGATCAATTTTGGATTAAATACGCTTCTTTACTTAGTTTTATTGAAGAACTGCGTAGTTCTTTCTGTCTCTTTGACTTTTTATTTCCCTGGAGAATGAACAATTTTCAAAAAAAATTATATAAATGAAAATATATTTTGGGCCACAAAATCGAGGCTTTTAAAAAAAAAAAAATTAAAAAATTCCCCCTGTTTGACTTTTCCCCTCGGGGGGCCTACCTTCCTTAGGTAACCCGGGTTCACAATCCCGAGGTCCCCTAGTGATTTTTTTTCCTTTTCCCCCAAGGGGTTTACTGTTTTTTGGTAAGAAGGGCCACGAACCCGGGATGCCCTAGTGATCCTTCTCTATTTTGGGCCCTCCTTCTTGCCATTCAAATTTCCCTTTTCTTCTTTTCACATCGAGGCCACAGACCAATGTTATTTAAGATGTACATGATTAAATCGTTCTACTATTTATTATTAACATTTTTTTGGTTTACAATTTTTTTTGCTTTAAATTTTTAGTTTCTTTTTTCGTATATTTCTTTAAATATTTTGATTATTTTGGGTTTTGTTTGTTTTTCGACTAACACCGTTTTTTTTCAACCCGCATGTTTGCCGTGTGCGGGCGCCCCGAAAGGGGGAAAAAAGGGTGTCCGGGGGAATCCCCTTTTGGCCCACGCCACTGTAGACGGGTGACGGGAGTGACCCCGCCCCGTCAATCGGCGGGTAATACCTTTCTGTGTGTCCCCGGGGGAAAACACTGCTGTAGGGTTAGAGCTGCAAAAGGGGTGGCGGGTTTACCCGTTGGATCCCCCCCCGGGACTGTATCACTATATTCGGGGTTTAATTGGGTAAGCGCCGTGCCTGGTATTTGCCAGATGACCGGCACACTGCCTCGCTTGTTGGACTCCGTGGTGGGGGGAGGGACCCAGGGCGAAGTTTTTTTTACGTTTATGGGTCCCAAAGCTCGGCCCCGGGGAAAATTAATTTACCCAACCTTTTAAAATTGACCAGATTTCGACTCGACCAGATTTCTTTAACTTTACCGAATAATGAAATGGCATCAAAATCGCCTTTTGCTATACAGAAAGCCATTGAGGTAAGGGTGGTGAACCTAAAAACTGTTTTAAAATCCTTTACTTTCCAATTGGAAAAAACCCCCTGCCGTACAAAGTCTTTTTCCCTTTTCGCAAAAACATTTTCTTTAATTCACCTGTAACAATAAGTCCACATAAAAATCTTAACTCATATGCCGTGGTGTCTTTTAACCCACCGTTAACCCCCCGAAGCGGAAATCCGGGGATTCTCCAAACCGGATGTTATTCCCGGTCAGAAGAATCACAGTAAAAAAATACAACCCGTTATACTGACCAAACACTTAATTTTAACTTTCAACAGCCCCCCACCCCAAAGCATTAAAGCTGGCTATTTTTAATTGTAAAATCCGTCCATACATTCCGAATCCTCTGCGCTGTTTCAAGTGCCAGAGATTCGGACACTCTCAAACTGCCTGCGGAGGACAATTGACGTACTCTAGGTGTGCATCTGTTGGACATGCCTCCTCAGATTGCAGTCTGGAGCTGAAAAGCGTCAATTATTCACAGCCACATTCCGCCGATTCTAAACTTTGTCCAAAATGGAAAACAGAAAAAGAAATCCAAACAATTAAAACAAACAAAAAAATATCATATTTAGAAGCCCGGGAAAAATTTAAAAGCCCCCCAACCTTCCAACATGCTCAGGCTGCCAAATCCATAACTTTTTAAACAATTCGTCACAAACGGACGAAAATATTACAAGAGATAAAATGCCCACCTTTAAAATTACTTCAACCGATTTTCCCCCCCCTATACCGAATATATCAAACCCCCCCCTGCTGTTTCCACATCATTCTCATCAATTCAAGCTCAACTACTTCCTTCCACATCTTCAATACGCTTCAGTGTCAAAAACCCGGGAAACCCCCCCTATTCTTATTTCTAACGACTTACTCTCCAATAATATTTGATTAATTTAAAAATGATTTTAATTTAAAAATTAAAATGGGAAAAAAATAAAAAAAAAAAAAAAAATAAAAAAAAAAAGATGGCTCCGTATAGACAAAAAACCCAGCTTCAAAACCCCAGAATACACACAACGGACGAGGAAAAACATGATTACAAAATGACATTGAGGAAGAGGAACTTTAACCGAATCCCCATCTCGTTTGAAAAAAACGGGGAAAAAATATTGGAGAGGATTGTTTCTATTAACAACCCAAAGAAAAACAGAAAATGACTTTTTCTTAATACTTAATTTGAACTTGGGGGAAATTTCCCCCACCGATCTATTTGTTTATTTATTTGTCCAAATTTACTTTTATATATATTTTGAGATTTTACCTTTTCAATATAACTAGAATTTGTTACAGATTTTTAATGATTTTATATACTTTTAATATTTTAACGATTGTTTGGCGCAGTTTAGCCAAGATTGGTTCTTGCGCCAATAAACCCAACATTCACTCACTCTCTCGTTTAGACTATATGGATGAAAGAATTTGTGTATATTTTATAAAACTATAACAAAATTGTTTACTCTTGGATATTATACGTATTACCAGTATTTTTAAAGATTGTGATAAACATTTTACGAGAAAACAAATTTACAAAAATCTTTTAGTAATAACGTCATTTTATTATAACTCCTTTAGGTGTTTTCTCATTTTATTTATGCTAAAAAGTAGGTAATTTATACCATGAGATCATTCAAGATCTTTGGTTAAATGATCTCACTAGTAATTTACATGTTAATCACTATTATCATATAGAAGCCCAAACTTCGAGAGTTTTTTAAGTGGTTTTATAAATTAGCTCTCAAAATGCTTTATAAAATTATCAGTTGTCCATTCTTATTAAAATGATTTACTCATAGTTTTCTTTAGAATGTATTTACTTTCACTGTTGTTTTCATAAGACAGTAAATAAGGTTTTAGAACCCAAATAATTTATTCATAACTTCTTTAAAAAGTCATATTATTACAGATATTGATTAAGGTAGACTTAAAAAAAGACTCCCTAGAGATCTTTCTGTTGTTTAATTATTTATAATATCAAAAGTAAATGTTCTCTCTTCGAGAATAAGTTAATGTTTTATTTAAGATTCTTTTAATTCGTGATCATCTCTTACTTTCGGCTACTAGAGAAATTTATAAATTAAAAATTTTGAACTCTTAAAAATATCTATAAGGAATATAAGTATTCATTTAAATGATAATTAAAAAAAATATGTCACAGCTGTTTTATATTAAAGAGTTAGTAATAAATAGATAACTAATAGTAATAATAGTTAGTAATAAATAAACTTGGAACTGAAGTCTAATGTGACTTGTGAATCACATAGAATGTGGAAAATTAAATTTGTGTTGAAGATCGAATGAAAATTATGAATTCTTAGAAAATTAGGAAATCTCTTTTGAATCCAAAAATCTATATCATTTCAGTCTTTAATAAATTTAAAAAATAAGCATATAAAGCACGAAAATCTAAAATGATTGTTATTTTATAATTAGCAAGAATTAAAGCAACTATATTTTCAATCTAGATAGACTATGAGATGTTATCAGAAATTTTAATGAATATAATTTTTAGCGATAATCACTTTAACTAAATAGAAATTAATTTTCTCATAATGGTAAGTTTATCTAAACTCCAGTAAAGTAATTTTTTTCAAATTCTGTCTTTTAATATAGCAAACTGAATTTTATAGAAATTTAAAATTCTGTTTTGGTCCTAATCCTCATGAAATATCTCAAAATCACCAAATTATATTTATAAAATACTTTTATATAACTGGAATCAAGTTTCCTACGATTTCTTTCTCTAAAACTACTAATAAGAAGGTCTATATCATTTAAAAATATCTATCTTGCTTTGCAATTTATATTGGTATAACATAACACGTATTCATCTTTCGTAAGAGTTTCTAGAGATTTTTTTGAAAACGGAGTAAAGCGAGAAAATAAAAGTAAAACATAACTATTTAACAATATGTTTAATCATTTAAACTAGAAGTAATTGATGCATTTTTTACGATACCTTTCAAAAATTTTCATTATCCAGAATATTTTCACAAATCTTCAAATATTTATAGTCATTTATTAAGATCTTACATAGGATGAAAATAAGTTACAGGTCTAAAAAAAAGTTGGATGCAGATACATGGTTTTCTTATAATTTTATAAGATTGACTATGAACTTGTAGTCTCAAGCTATCTATTACATTTCTTATTAATATTAAAGAGGAATAATCTGTTAGGGCTCTAGCTTCTAAACTGTTTTCTTTGCTTCAAGAGCATTCATCAATATCCCATTAAAGATCTTATAAATAAATGCTTTTCTCTCTCTCATTTATTGATTGTTTCAGGACGAGACCATTTCATGAATTATAAATCTCTGAAAGATAAGTTACGAAATGCAACTGTTATTTCCTTAGTAAGGAGAAATGTACCCAACAGTTTGTGATGAAATCACAGTTTTAAAAACTCAAAATTTAAGTGAATTATAAGTATATTATCATAAGCTGAATATTTCAAAAGCACAATAATTGAATTAAATTAAATTTATATATAATTATTTTATAGTCTTGTCTAATTTTCTGAATTACAATTTCTTCTCAATTAAAATTAAGTAAATGATTATATAAGCAGTATACTTTTTATATAACAAATGCTACACCAACCTTTTCATGGAATGTTTCATTCTTTCAAGGAATGTGTCCATCGAAGACGGTACAGCTTCCTTTGAAATAAAACTATGGTTACTGATAACTCAGAATAGTATTTTCTGGGATCTCATTTCTCTGAAACCACTTACGAAAAACAGTTTCTAAACATTTGTTTTCGGATAACGTTTAGACATTTCTGTCAAAGTTTTGAGTTGAAAACCTTTTTTTTAGAAAAGAGAAAGAAAATTACAAAATGTTTTCAAACTCTTTCTTTGATTTTTTTTAGGGTGACTTGGATATTGCTGAAAAGAAGGCCGTCTTCCTTACCGTTCATGACATTGGGAGCAACCGTAAGTTGTCTGCAATCACTAAATTCACTTAAGGTTTCCAAAAGATTTTTCAAGACAATAAAAATAATTTATGTCAGATTAATTAATTCCATTAATTTACAATTTTAAAACATTAAGAATTTTCGAAGGTTCTTTTAAATTTTTATAAAATGCTCAATTTTTAAAATTTGTTAGTCATTTTTAGGCGATTAATGTTTCTTAAATTATTGTAAACAAAAGTTAGTATGGATTTGAAAATCTGTTTACTTGTTGATTTTTAATAATTATTTTTCTAGTTAAACCTGGAAAAAACACGAAGATTTTTAAAATATTAAATTCAGCATTTTTTATAAGAAATAACTAGAAATCTCAGACCTAAATTCATACTAACTTTTATAGAGCATATGTTTGGGAATATATACAAAAGATTTGAAGACTCTATCTTGAGCAGAAAAAAAAGCCTTAGGGATTAGAAAACATATACATCTTCAAAATCAAAAGCAAGAAAAACGCATGTTCTGTTGTTGTTGTTGTGACTATGCCACCTGTCTGACGAAGTCAGATCGAGGCCCGCGAATGTTAAGTTCTATATATACATATAAAGTTAAGTTCTATACATATATATATATAGTTAAGTTCTATATATATATGTATAAAATATCTTTAATTTTTTGTTATACGTTTCACCACATAGAGTATTGAACAAACGCTTTTTTTCCAGCTCAACGTATTAGAAAGTTCAAATTGCATCTTTTATAAATCAAATATTTTTTGCTTCCGATAGTAATTGAAGTAGAATATATTGACTCTATCCAAATTAAAATTGAACTTCATTAGATTTCCGTGTTTCCTTTTTTTTTTTAACGTATGATAGATTTTTATTCTTATGTAATCAAAAACGTACACATAACATGATATAAAGGGACTTTTATGGCGCACTGTTATTCGCAACATCTTGCTAAATTTTTTTGGGGAATTTAAATAATAGTGAAGGCAAGGTATACCGGGTGTCCGAAATGTATGGTTCAAAGTTTAGTTACAAATAACAAATAAACATAGATATTCACTTAAGATATTTTATGTTCCATAAAGAAAATATCAAAGTTTTTTTGTAGTGTTTTATTGTACAATTTCTGTATGCGCACGCCCCATTAGTCGCCTGCAACACACGACTCAATTTCTGCCAGATTTTGTTTTTGATAATGCGCTACCTCTCGTCATGAATCTTTCATGCCACTCATAAATTGTAGATTTTGAAGGTAGACTTCATTTATTGGTAATCCGATATTTACGCTGTACATGTGTTGCAGATTTAAATTCGATAAACCACGCTACAACTTGCGCGTGTTCTTGTGGTTAAGCCATTTTGAAACGAGAATGTTGCAAAACGTGAACATTGCGCCACTTAGTTTGCATTACATTGAACAGAAACTTGAATCTTTTCTTTATGGAATATAAAAACCCGTAAGCGAAAATCTTTGTTTATTTTTAATTCATTTTTGCATGAGTAGCCATACTTTTCGGACACCCGATATTTTGAGTAATGAAATTGAAACAAATTTTATTTCGATATTTCAATTTTACAATCCTCAATTCAAGTGTTGTTTTCTCATTTAATTAGGAGCTCAATATAGTTGACTTCAATTCATTTCATAAATTTTCATTTTTACTTACTATTTCATATTTTGTGCCAACAAAGCTTGGTTTCTTTATTATTCTAAATCGTTAATTATTCAATAATAATAAATCCTGAAAGTCCTACATTTTTTTTTTACAAAAATATTTATTTGTTGTGATTTCTTGTAACTTGAAAAATTAATTTCTGCTTCATATAAGATTCAATTTACATAAAATGGACCATTAAAGTGTTAAAAGTATTTTCTATTTTATTTTTAAAGCTATTTTTATGTGTTAAGCTTGACTTTGCTTGATTACAGGTATGAACTGGTTAAAATAAATGTTCATAACTAAATAAATGTTCCAAATTTTTTCCATAGCTGTGAAGCAAATTACTTTTAATTATCAAATCAAAATATGACATTTTGTGTGCTTACAACAAATACAAAAACAAATATCTACTACTATTAATGTAATTTTGTATCTAATAAGTAATAGTAAACATTTAACTAGATATAATGTAATATTTCGTATGATATATACTTAAATCAGGTAACATATATGCTCATATATAATATACAAGTATACGAGTAAATATATTAATACGATTATATATTTTAGCGATGGTTTCCAACGATGATATTCTTTCATGAGTAAGTTAAGAGAACCAAAAAGTAATCCAAGTTAACTTAAAATATCCATAATTTTTCAACTTATTTTACTTTTAAAATTATGCGAAATGTAAATGAAAAAAAAAATAATAATAAATCGATTGAATTAATTTGATCCTATATGATTATATTGTAATTTAATAGAAAAATATCATACAAATATTAACTTCCAATAATTACAATAATAAGAGTACTTATACAAATATCGCATAAAAAATAACATACATAAAATGATTTTGAGGGTGTTTTCTATGTTAACTTGCAGTTTACCATATACTGAAAATTCTAAGTATTTGCTAAATAGGAGCAAGTCCTATGACTGGAAGTCATTTTTTAGCTCGCTCTGACCTGACATTTCTACTAGATATATGTGAAAAATACATCCCTTGTGAGTATTGATAAAAGAACAAAAAAAAAATACATTATCTCAATTTTCACTGATTCAGGACAGGATTTAGAACTGGACTGATCCTCATGCATCTACTAGATACGACGTGCTATTCTCCGAGGAGTAGTTCCCATTCTTGACCAACAGCCTATCCCCACGGGGTGTGCACATAACTCTCTTGTGGGGAGAGGGTTAGAGCCAAGGGTGGTAAAAATTAAAAATCTTTTGATCTATGGAGAAGTTGAACCCCCATCCTCTTGCGTACACCACCTCTTCCCCTCTCACACAATCACTAAGAAGCTTCAGACTAGTACACATTTCCCGCACCTGATGTGGTGACTCAAAACAAACAACTAAATTACAACCTGGACACACCGATCTCCATTCCACAATCCTGAGCACTACAAAACACCAATTGAACCTATTAAAGAATTACATCCTTATACAGGTGAAATAGTAGCTTTTCTATACCATTGGCTATCGTGTTTACAGAGACCCATAGGAGATATTTTACAAACTTATGGATTCGGTGTTAGCCCTTAGATGGACCCTGAGTACGCGAACGTAGAATCGTCTTCCAGATCAATATCTTATGGAATACGATACCATACAGATCTTTAAGGCTGTAGTGAGACTTTCCGGCATCCGAAGGACTATCTTATTTCTCCTTTTAGGGCTAAGTGCAGGCTGTCTAAAACGAACAATTTAACTACAAGGATACATATCTGTCTTAACACCCCCTTGCGTATTCTAGACAAATAATCGGCTTCTAAATAAGGTGGCACTTTAGATTCTATATTTGAGAAAAACAAACCTTACTATGGCATTTTAGTCACCATTCAAAGATACGCAATTTGAGTACTTTGCTAATTAATTTATGAATAACAAGAAATTATTTTTTCTTAAGTTAAGGGTAAAAAAATCATGCTATTTACTCTGGAGGGGGATCCTCTTTCCAGACCACTCCTAAATAAGGTACTTTCTGTGTTGCATTGACAAGAGATAAAAGATATCTTACACCTTAGGGGAACTTTTCGACACGCAATTGTACCAAATAAGCTGGCTTACTACCCTTGGGATTCCTAAGTTGTGGTCGTCCTGGTACTGTCAAATTCTAAGGTTAATCTCTCCCTCTAACTTAACCCTTGCAAGGCGTTTGAGCTGCATCAGACACCTAAGGCGTTTGGCGTAGTTTTCCAAGTGAAATATATCGGAAATTCATTCTTTGTGTGAATGTATGATGGTTTTACATTCATATGTATGCTTGCCATGAACTTTCATGTCATTTACGAATGCTTTTCAACGTTATATCTTTTTCTGATTAGAGAAATTTAGGGTTGAACTCATATTTGGAGTTTATTTTTATTTAGATTCAAGCTTCTATACCTTTGTCAATCATCCATCGATGACTGAAATCAAGCAACGATCTGTCTTCATTCATATTGATGTCCCAGGACAAGAAGACCATGCTCCGGATTTGCCAGCAGAGTAAGTTCAAATTAAAGAAGGACGATATTTCATTAATACGAATTGTCTCTAAAAACCACTTATTCAAATATATTATAACTCAAATGCATAATTTTCTATCACAGTTATGTTTTCCCGACTATTCAAACTCTTGGAGAAGATCTTGTTCATGTTCTTGATTTCCTGAAGTAAGTACCCTTTGACATAGATATTTATATTTTATATAAAATTCAGTAATTGGTCAATTTTTGATGCTCTTGAGTAAGTATATTTTGTAGGTATCAAATTGTATTGCCCCATTTGGATTACAAATTTGTTATTTATATTATAACTTCAATGTATTATTCAATTTCAGTTCTCCTATACGTTAAAATTCCTACTTGCTTTTCCTCGTCAATGCATATTCCTATTTATATTTAATCAAAAATAACACAAAATTGCTTTCCTAATCATTTTTAAAACGATTTTCTTTGCGCAAGTTGTCTTAATGAACAAAGAGCTGAAAATCTGACAATGAAATAAAAAGAATATGTCTCGAATCCCAAAAATCGTAGGGGAACTCTCAAGATCAAGGAGATGGAGTAGAACTACGAATATTGAGCATATCTTTTGATCTATTACATATACATACATAGATTCAATACAGAAATTCATATAAACAGTTGTATATATTAGCGATTATAAAACATAATTAGAAGTAATTAATAAATATACCTCTTATAACATTGCAAATTTCCATGAAGCATCAAAGTAAAAAGTCTATTATATTCACCAAAATCCTTTCAATTTCTTAATAGATATATATTTAAAATACTCTATAAAATACCAAAAAATAGGCTCATACCTAATTTCTCCAAATAACTAAAAATATAGAACGAATCAAATAAATAACCTACAAATTCCAATGCACCAAAGCAGAAAAATTCCGTTGCAACTCATTTCGGACACTCAAAAAAGTGTATTATTAAAAGTAAAAACCGCATTGGATTATTTATTTATCGGAAATTGCAAGAGCTTATAAATAATTTGAAACATTTTTATGAAAATGCAAATTAAGGGTCTGTAATTATTTTTCATGGCATTAATAGTATTATTATATGTGTACACAAAAAGGAATAATATGTTGATGAAAAGAAAAAAATCCGCACACCTGGGAATACTTATAAAAAACATTTTTTGTAAAGAAGTAAATTAAAATTTTAAAAAGCAATAAACTTTTTTATAAATTTTAAATATCCATTGAACAAAGCATATCCATAGCAATTATCCATAACTGTACCTTATATAGTAATATATTATACCTTTTAAGTTTTTCTAATATGCCGCATCACTAAATCATTATGACATAGAATATCACTTATTGTTTCTGTAAGTAGAAATATTATGTTAATGTTTCTCCATTATTGAACAATAATAACACTGAAGTTAAAATTGTCGCTTTAGTCCTAAATATTGATGCATAATTAGTGATCTGTTAACTGTAGTTTGATATAAAAAAAATGTTCATAATATAAAGTTACTTCTCTCGTTGAAATGAGATTAATATAAAGCTTGAACTTTTTATTTTTACCAAAATTATGCATATTTATAAAAATAATTTTTAATAAAAATAAATAGTTCAACATTCAAACCTACATACAGTCGAACCTCTAGATTGCGAATTTTTCTATAGAGCGAACTTTTTCCTGGAACATTTCACGATTTTCATTGTAAAATTATCTCTCTATAGCGAAGTGCATTTTCTATGTAACGAACTTTTTCTTTTGTGATTCAATTTTTGTTCTCTCTCTTTTTTTTAAAGTATTTCTGAAAAAATTTCAGGTTATTCTCTCTTTAGCACATTTAATACTGGTCATAAATATTGAACTGGTTTTATTAGATCCTAACTCGCCGAGAGCAATAGAGCTCTGGACGTTTCATTCAAGAAGTGCAACCTTTAACCCCCATTTCCCAGTTCACTTGAAACATCTTCGATATCCTTTTTCACCCTCAGTGGAGTTGTCCCCGTGTTCTGATTATAAAATAATGTATGTTTAATATTACTTGTATGCTTTAAATTATAAAATGTCCTTAAAATTCATT
This sequence comes from Trichonephila inaurata madagascariensis, assembly GCA_019973955.1. NCBI lineage: Eukaryota > Metazoa > Arthropoda > Arachnida > Araneae > Nephilidae > Trichonephila > Trichonephila inaurata. Next base: position 9,068 of record BMAV01022112.1, on the reverse strand, counting down.
AATTTTAATATAAATTTGTTTTCTTAATATTGAAAATACAGTGTATTCTTTGACATTCTTTTTTTCTTGTTTTCCCTAGCAGTTTTTTTATGAATAAGATATATAAAATAAACGTATATTAATTTTTTTTAAAAAAAGTGTGAATAATTACTTTGTTTAATATTTAGTGTTTATGAATTTAAAATTTATTTTATGTGGTTTATAAAGTATATTAAAAGAGGAATCTATACATAACGAATTTTCCGGGATTTAGCGACTTCGTTATATAGAGGTCCGACTGTATATATAATATGAGATAAAGTCCTTTTCAGGAATCATTTCTTGTGAGGGATCACAAGTTCATCCTATGTACGAAATACATACTTAAGATCAAATGTTATGTTTATGGGTGAATATTCTGAGATCTAGATCTTACACTCGCATAAAAGGGTGTGGGACTTTCTTAACCTTAAAGCAATAGAATTCAGTTCAATTAATATGTATATATTCTGCACTGTTTTATTGTTTCACTACGAAATCAACTTCATTTAGCGCCTTCTACAACAATTTTATGTGCTACCTTGACACAAATGACTAAACCTTTCCTGTCTTTCAAAGATGAAGTCAAGTTTCAAGTTAAATCGGTCTCGGAAACTTGGTACCATAATTTCGGAACTAACAGAAAAAGAGTTCAAAATCGTGACTTAATTTCTCTATTGACCGTCGTATAAAATAATGGATGTTGTTGCATGTTAACTTTAATTTAATCTCGAAGTTAGCTTATATTAAAAAGACTAAGAGATATAAAATATAATCTTGATTCAAAATTATTATAACTCCCTGAATTACTCTGGTGAGGTGAGAGGATAAATGTAACATGGTCAAACAAAACCTCAATAATATTGTACCTAAAAAAATTCATTAGGATGCTTAGAATAGATTAGTTTTCATGATATACTCTACTTTCCTAATCAGTCTCGTAACTACTTTTGTGTGGTATTTCCCCTCCCCGTAATGAAATACACATTGAATATTTATTTTTAAGGACTTACTATAAGGATGGTGAATAGTATTTCACAATGCTGTCTAAAACGTTTTAACAGTACTCCAAAGTAATTAAAATGTTAAGATCCTCCATCTATAATTTCAATTTATCGAAAGGCTAAATCTTAGGCTAATTATGACAAGATCCATGATGTGTTTGGGTTTTTTCAGAGGAATATAAAATTCCCCCTCTATTGAAGGAAACTTTTTGCCATCCCTTTTTGAAAATAAATTACATAAAATCATATTTTTAAGTAATAATAATAATAAATAAATAAATTTTTCTAGGGTATCATATAGTTTTCAAATCTATCTAAAAATTGCTGAAACTACCGAATGCAACACACGACAGAGAGGTCGATTTATTAATAATTTAATTCAATCTTGACATTAATTGATTCACTAAGTTTATTGATCCTCCACCCAAATCTGCTACACTGTCAGTCATGAAATGTAATTTCTAATGAAATCAGCGCTCCACAAATTCTTTTGACCGCCTGAACAACGCCACCATTCACCAGAATAGAATGTTTCGTGCTAGATCGATTCATATGGTTGGCTAATGGATGTGGATTTCAATATGCTTTGGTAAAAGAAACGGATGATAACTTCTTAAAGCCATCATATAACTTAGGATCAGTTGATTAGGTGGTAGTCTAGGCAACTGAACGCCCTCCCGAAAATATGAAGATGAGTGTGAAAATATCTAAAGAGGCATTAGTTGCATAGTGATGAAAATTACAATGCTTTTTTTACGTTAAGGAAATCAGTATTTCAAGCACATTATAGTTTTATTTCCAATCATTTATTTTATTTTTCAACAATATTTATGAAACTTCAGTAATTCGTATCAAAAGTTTTTTGTTGTCGTAATTTAATTTATCTTTGAATGTACAATATACGTCTTACAATAGTAGCAAATTTTGGTAGCATCTTTTATGTCAAACTTGGGGGGAGGAGATGCACATCTTATTCTCTCAGTTAATGTATATCTAATTATTTTATTTTTTCTCAGTAAATTTGAAAAAATACAACTAAAGTTTCTGAGGAAAATAATCATTTTTGAAGCTCACAATGAAAGAGTTCAAAAAATCTTTTTAATTTTTGTATCCCCTAAGATAATTGTTTAACTTCCAAAAGAGATTTATTTTAAAGCAAATTATTTAATTTTTCATTAAAATATCTTTTTGGAATTTTGATTGAAATAACAAATTATATCCCAAGTAAAAAAAATAAAAAATCTTAAGCATTGGAAGTGAGTTTCAATATTTTTATTTTATAAATTTTTTGAGAGTAGTCGGCTTTATATTTTCTGAATTGCGCTATTTCTTAAAATTTAAAATCGTAATATAAGGAGTAAACCATTATTACAATATTTTAAATGCCTACTCTTTTTGCTTAATTTGAGATAATCCATAACCACCTCACTTGATACTGCATCAACCAGAGGAACTCGTCATTTTCTTATTCTTCATGACTCCTTCTTTGGGCATTAGAAAAAGGCGAATTTAACTCTAGACAGATTTTTGTTTTTCCCAAGCGGTTTCACAAACGCTTTTGTTTCTGGAAGTAATTTCTTTTCGTTGCATTGAAGCCGTACAATATATTTAAGATATTTAATACCGTTAGAATAAAAAAATATTGTCATTTCACACCCAAATCTCGATTCTAAAACAAAAATGTTGGTAATTACTTCCGTTTCAAAATTTGCTATGTACCTTTTCTGGCAGTATTTGGTAATGAAAATTCATTATTCTCTCCTGAAAAAAAAAAAGAAAAATTTGAAATACATTAATGTTTGATAGCTTAAGATGCATGGAGTTTAGATATTTTAATGGAATTAATTGTTTTTAAATAAAATATATTTAAAATTGTCGAGAACTTATTAATAAACTGATGATGTTTCTTTGCGCAAGTTAAAAAAGACTTTGCTCACGTATTTCATTCATCTGCAAGAAATCTATGCCGATAAATCACAGCACCAACTAAAAAGCAATGACGAAAACTCAATTAAACAGATAATGCCATTTTAAATTTCTACTTTTCTTCAACTTATGGCGCCATCTATTGGAATAAAGAGCAACTATTTGAAACAAAGGTTTACAAACATGGATATTTGTTGCTTGATACTTATTACGCCTTTTTAGGTTTATAATATTTTTTTTCTTGAAAATTAATTTTAAAAAATTTTGAAATATTCTTTTCAATCCTTCTCTCCCAATTTTTCCACTTATGGATTTTTTTTTCTATCGAACTAATTTTGAAAACCCGATTGCTTCTTACTTCATAATTTTTTCCATCCTATATGAAGAATATTTACAAGCTTTTTTAGTCTAATTATCAAGTTTATAAGAAACCAAAAAAAGCTCTGAAAAAAATTTCACAAAAAAATTCAGAGCTTAGGCTCTTTTCACACACATACACACAATGAAGGTTTATTACTGTATGTTCATTTCGGGAGGGTGAAAAACCCATGTTTTATTTTATTTTTAAATATTGTGAAAGCAGAATTGAAAAATATTTTGGAGGTGTTGATTACTGATATTATTTTGATGTATCTAACTCTTAAATAAGACGTTACGGAAATGGAACGATTTTTAATAGATATTTTACAATTGTAGAATACAATCTATTTAATTTTTCACAATTAACTGATTTCTCTGTTAAAAATTATCCGCATATTAACTTAACTTAACTCAGGGGCGTAACAGCTCATGAGGGCCAAGGCCTACTGTGCGCACCTCAGTATACGTGACCTTTGGCCCTGAGGTGCATGAGCAGATGTTCCAATCAGGTGGTCAGTCTGACGCGAAGCCCCGAAGTGTTTAGTTCCCAAGCAAGTTTGGTACTCATTTATCGACCCACTGAAGGGATGAAAAGCTGAGTCGACCTTCCCCAGCCCGGGGTTTGAACCTCGGACCTGTGGCATCATCCGCATATAATAATTCCTAAAATATTCATCCATAAGCAATGCTAGAGTATAATTTTTGTGCATATAAATTATACAATTTCAATTAATTATACATAGTATATTTATGTACGGGGATATCATTAATGAACGGGATATTGTTATTTAACATAATCTATCTAGTTGAGAAATAGTTTTGTATCAACATAAATCAGTAGCACACACAGGAATTTTTCAATTGGGGAGGCGGTCCAGGGTCGAAAGTCCACCATTCTTGTATCATGCTCCTTTTGATTTTGTCGATTTTCGGGAACAAAAACAGTAAAAAACTAATTATTGAATAAATAATTAGCTATAATTAATAAAGTTAATCATTAAAAACAAATATTTCATTACATTTTACTTTCCATATACTTAGAATTATAATCAATCGAAAAAAATCAAGGACTATATGGGGCGGGGTGGACCCCTAGGCCCTTTCCCTTGTGTGTGCCACTGACATAAATTATAAAGACAAAGTTCTTCAGTTAATTTACTTTCTAAAATTCTTCGTAATTAAATTTTTTACAGCTCCTTTTTCAGAGTTTTTGTGAATGAGGATTTGTTTGAAATACTTTAATAAGATTATTCATTTCAGGGTGAAATTAGTAGTTGGATTTGGTGAAGGAGCAGGTGCGAACGCCCTCGTGAGATTCACTGTAAGCATTTTTAATTTGGTTTTTATTGTTTGTTTATATTTCCAGTTATCTGAATTGTGTTTGAATTAATGAGATAAGCTTCAAGCATTTTAAAAGCGCGCACGTGTGTGATTTGAAACATCTAATAAGCTAATCATGAAAGCTGACTAGACATAAACAAAATCGCATCAAGAAAATTATTTTGCCATGCCTTTAAATTTAATTACTGAAATAACCAAGCATCCCAACCCCTTATTCCATAAATAGAAATTCTCTTAATTTTAGGAGTTGGCTATAACTGACATAAAAGGCACATTTCGTTTTGAAAATTGCTGCATTAACCTAAACAACTCCCTCTTTAACATCCATCATAGCCGAAAAACTTTGCATTGTGTGAGTAGGAGACTTTAAATTTATATTTAAACCACATTTACCTTAAAAAATTTAATTGTATAAAATGATATACATTATAAGAAATAAAATTATAAATTAATATTCTAAAATAAAAACTGATAAACAATTAAAGTATATAAAATAAAGAATAATTAGTAAGTAATTGTGTGTTTAAAAATATAAACAAAAATATTATAAGAGAATTGTATATTTTAGAAATGATAGGGAAAGTTGATTTTAAATTTCAAGTGTGAGAGTGTTGCTTCGAAGGGCAATGCGTTGTTGGAATTTTACAATAACCCTAACTTTACGATACAACAGGTGTTATGTTTTAAAATATGATAAATATTTTGAAAAAATTCTGCTTAATGGAAAGATGGAAGTCTCCATCTCAAATAATTTGACTGAAAAAAATTCATTTTCATCAAGTTCTCTCGTGCATCTTCATTTCTTAACAACTTTGTGTTTCCTGATTGTCGAAATTTAAGCAAAATTAGTTTTGTTATGAAATCGTAAATATTATTCAGATGTCATCAACATTTAAAGTAGTTAAATCATTCATCTAAGCTAATAATATGTCACTTAAATGCTCTCTAATGGAACTTTAATTGACCTCTCCGTTTGATTTGCATTATTGCTATTAAAGTTTATTACAAATGAAAAACTTTAAAATTAATATTTATAGTAATAAAATATTATAAATATATATAAATAAAATTTTGAGTTATTCTGTTAGATATATTTTAGCTATATCATATAAAAATATATCTAGCAGAAATCGCTCGATTCGGATTGAATTAAGGTACACAAGCAGCTTACTGCGACCTCCTATCTTAAATATCTCAACTATATATATTAAAACTATTTAAGTAATGTATGCTCACTTTTTTATATCCAGACATTTTATTTTTGTCAATCTTCTTAATTATAGCTCGCTAATTCTTCTCGGGTTCTTGGACTAATCTTGATCCATTGCGTTGCTGCTGGAGCTGGCATGATGGAATATTTTAAGGACAAGGTGTGTTTTTTAATAAGCGATTTTCTTTTTGATAGAGTTGATGTTTATAGCTCGCGGTAAGTCGAATTTAAAAAAACAATTAAACAGTAGGAACTTTTTCATACACAAGCAAAAATCAATACTTCTATTTAGTTTAATATGAGCAACAATACAAAATAGTTCATACTAACATCATTTTTCTCTTTGAATCAGTAAGAAATTCTAAAGAGAATCAAGTGGATGGCGCAGTGAACTACTTCAAAAAAATTAAATTACACTTAACAAGGGAAAAAAAGTAATTCAATAAACATCAGTTTATTTATTATTATTTGTCTCTTGGTTTAGGAAGGACAATCAGTTTTTATAAAGCAAAATTAAACTACATGCTTATGAATTATTATAATAAGATTATAAATTTAAAAAAGGTCATTTTTAGTATCCTTATATAATAATATAAATGTTTATAGCACTAAGACTTCTTCAAAGACTCATCTTGGGATTTGGGAAAAACAGTCAGTTTTTAAAAAATATATTAAATTACATGCTATGAATCACATCACTGTAAGGCGGGTGCAAACCCCGGGGCCCGCCATTTGGGGGGTCCTCCATGTGACTTTTTAAAAAATATTTAAATATCGAGCTTTTAAAGTTTTTTTTCATTTTAAAAATTATTTTAGGTGAACTTTTTTTTTAAATTTACAATATATTTACGTGATACTTATTCTTATTTTAAAAGAAATAGAGAACAGCTTCTTTGTAGGTTGAATAAACTACATTTCTCACACTGTATAATGTGGTTACACTAAAAATTCATGAGGTTAACACCATGTTACGAGTCATTCTCCCTTTTCTAAACCGTTCTCATAACCTCAGTCCCCTTTTGGTCAGTGACCTCACACTTCCTGTGGGCAAAAGTACTGTCCATTAAAGCCCTCTCTGGAAATGGAAAGTATTGGGACAGTGTTAACATCTTTATGACTATATATAAGCAATGCATTAATTTATCTTTGGGGGACTTGTATTTCTTTTCTCCGTTTTTGAGTATCCAATTTGCCAAAACTAAAAGCTTCGGTGTAGTCACAAGACGAAACCCAAAATAAAAGGCAGAGTTTGCCAATCGTTTGCAGATGAAAGTGGGTTTTGGAAAAAATATTAAAATTAAAAAATTTAAATTAAAAAAAAATTTCAACTACAATGAGGAAAAAAAGATCAATTGAAGATAAGCGTCGCATTTTTCAAGAAAAAATGGAACTGCAACGTTTTTGTGTCCAAAACAAGAATAAAATATTATGCCTGATTTGCAAAAACTCCATTTCAGTTTCTAAGGAGCAAAATTATGACCAATACGTTTCAAAATTTCGTGAAGAAGAATTGGCGGATTTGAATTCAACTTTTCAAAAACAACAAAATGTATTCACTAAATTTTTTGAAGACAATACAGCTGCTGTAAAAGTTAGTTATATGTTATCCCATTTAATAACTAGCAAATCGAAACCATTTACTGAAGGTGATTTTATTAATGAATTCTTAATAAAAGCGGCGGAGTATTATGTCTAGCACAAATTAAAAAAATGTAAGTGTTAGCTTAAGTTGAAATACTGTAGCTAGCAGAGTTGATGAAATAGCCGAAAATCTGAGGGATCAGCAACATTCAACAATATCAACATTTCAAGCCAACTCGATAACAATTGATGAAACTACAGATATTCGAAATATAGCTCAGCTGGCCATTCTTGTTCGCAGATGCGATGTTAATTTAAAAATAAATGAAGAACTTTTAGAAGTTAATTCTATGCATAATACTACCACTGGAGCTGATATTTTTTGATGCACTTATGGAAGCTGTAAAAAAGTATAAGTTACCATTGGATAAGTTGGTTTGTCTTGCAACTAATGGCGCACCTACCAGGACCGGTATTACCAAAGGAGTTGTTGCAAGATTAAAAGAAACAAGCAAACAACACGAAAACAATAATTTTTAACATTTTCATTACATTATTCAACAAGTACTGTGCTCCAAAGTTTTAAACATCGGACTTGTTCTAAAAATTGTCACCAAAATTGTAAATTATATTCGAGCACATAGGCTTAATCATCGTCAATTCATTGCATTTCTGGAAGACATAGAAAGTGAATTCACCGATCTACAATATCATACAGAGAAGTTCGATGGCTTTCAAGTCATAAAGGATTAAACGATTTTTCAAACTGCTGGGAAAAATCATAATTTTCTTAGAAACAAAAAAATACGAATGTGCAGAATTAAAAGATGGACAATGGCTAAAGGACCTGGCTTTCTCAGTTGATATCACAAGTCACCTTCATCAACCTTATCTTAAGCTTCAACGCAAAAATAATCTTGTTACAACACTATTTGATAGCATTAACGCTTTTAAAGAAAAATTATTTCTTTGGCGAAAACAAATAGAAAAAGAAAACCTGTCTCACTTTGAAAGCTGCCAATATCTGTTCATTAAATTCCCTAAATTAAAATTTACAGAATAAGCTCACCAAATTAAATTGTTAGAAATAGAATTCGATCGAAGATTTTCTGATTTCGAAAGCTTTGAATTACAATTTCGTCTTTTTACTTCACCTCTGTCTATAGACATTGAACTTTTTGAACAAAATTTACAAATAGAATTGATTGAGACCCAATGGGATTCCTTGCTGAAGCAAAAAGGTATGGAAGTTGGAATTCCAGAATTTTACACATATTTATCAATAGATCGATTTCCTTAGATGTTATCTTTTGTTACGCATATAATGGCTTTTTTTCGGAAGTACTTATTTATGCGAGCAATTATTTTCTTTAATGAAAAACAACAAAAATTCAGAAAGGTCAAGATTAACCGATAAACATTTATCATCAATTTTAAATATCGCATCACAGCTCAGCATATTCAACCAAACTTTGATAATTTGCTTTATGAAAAACAATACCAAACATCTTCTAAAAAGTAATATTGGGACCGGGACATCCTTGGCAGGTAAAAATAAACTTATTTTAAGCCGTAATATCTGTATACTTACGGCCGTGTTTTTTAAAAAAAAAAATCACATTTAAAAA
>BMAV01022110.1:0-11207 GCA_019973955.1 Trichonephila inaurata madagascariensis | reverse complement strand
TGTTTTAAGGACATTTTGTTAAAATTATTTAAATACAATATTTCGGCAAAAAATTGACTTAGAATAACCTCCTTTTGTGAAAAATGCTTCTATTATAATAATATTTTACCTGTATATAGCTCAGACTTCTGTACAGAGACTCAACTATGATTTTTGAAAAATTCACATTATTTTCAGAATTAAAACCCATTAAAATAATTATCGGCATTTTTTTTCTTAAAATTTCTCCCCTCTGCAGTCGTAAAACATGGATAAACCCACTTCTATGTTATATATTTCAAAAATTCTAGTTGAACCTCTGTACAGAGGTCTGAGCTATAGACAGGCAAAAAAAATATTATAATAGAAGCATTTTTCAAAGGAGAACATTTTGAAAATGGGTCGTTCTATGTTCATTTTTTGTCAAAACATTGTACTTAAATCATTTTTTATTGTAATACTATTCTTAAAGCAATTTTATATACATTTTCTAATCTAAGTGACACTAAATATCATAAATATTATCCATTTATACGCTTTTGCAAAATCACGGTTCCGAAAGTAGTCGGATACCTTCAAGAAAGTTTACATCGTTGGATATTTGTTGTTTATCAGAAAACTCTTTTCTCTTCTGGGCTTCCTAAGAACACCGCAATTGTAACAACTCTATTAAAGCCATGTATTAAGAGTGAGCCCACTATTGTCATCAAGGCAAAAAGGCTCAAGACTATTGATAAATATCTGAAAGATGATTTTGTGTTTGCCTATACAAATGGTTCTTCTGATGAAACAATCTTGAATGGAGGTTCGGGAGTATTTATGACCACTCCAAGTGATTCAAACTACCAACGAGTCGTCGGTGCTGGTGCCATTACCTCTTGCTTCACTAGTGAACTTCGGGCGTTAATTGAGACTCTTGATCTATATGAGACTCTCCCTATTCTAGACCAGGCTAAAGGTCTCGTCATTTTTTCTGACTGAAAAGCAGGCCTCCTGGATTCATGAGTTACTGAGGAAATTTGCTCTCGCCTATTTAGATTACAAAAGTCAGATAAAGTTTGCTTTATCCAAGCAAAGAAATGGTTACCTGAACATGTTAGCATTACAGGCAAAGAAAATGCAAACAGACTGGCGAAAGAAGCTAGAAATCTTAATAATGACAACTTTGTCAACGCAATTAGACGCAAATGCTGTCGAAAATTTCAAATGGAGAGAGAAAACGATTCCTATAAATCAGTGGTCATCAAACTTTTTCGACTTATGGAACCCTTAAATCTATAAGGTGTTTTCGGGGAAACCTATTCCATGCTCACTTAGAACATATCTTAAAATAATATTTAAAGCATATCAACATATTATATAGGTATACTTTATGTAAAGACAATTAAAAAAGTACTGAATTTGTGTTATTAAAAAATTTAATATAATTTACCCATTAAGGTATTCAACTACGTTCGGAGTCGTGATTTTAAAAAAAAAGGGCATAAATGGATAATTTTCTGATATTTACTGTCACTCAGATTAGAATACATGTATAAAATTGTTTTAAGGACATTTTGGCAAAAAAAATTATTTAAGTACAATATTTTGGCAAAAAATTAACTTAGAATAACCTTTTTTCAAAATGTTCTCCTTTTATAAAAAATGCTTCTAAAATAATAATATTTTATACTTATATAAAGTAAAGATTTCTCCAGAGAGTCTGACCTATTTTTTTTAAAAGTTCAAATTATTTTCAGAGTTACAACCAATTGAAATAGTTATCAGCGTTTTTTTCTTAAAATTTCTCCTCTCTGTTGTCGTAAAACATGGATAAACCCTCTTCTAAGTTATATATTTCAAAAATTCTAGTTAAGCCTCTGTACAGAGGTTTGATTAAAGGCAAAATAGTATTTTTTTTTCCTTTTTTTAAAAAAACCCCTTTTGAAAAAATTTTTTTTTAAAATTTTTAAAAAAAAAAGGGGGGTTTGGGTTTTTTAAAAAAAAATTTTTTAAAAAAAAAATTTTTTTTTTTTTTAAAAAAAAAAAAAAATTTTTTAAAAAAAAAAAAAATTTTAAAAAAAATTTTAAAAAAAAAAAAAAAAAAAAAGGGGAAATCAAATAAAAAAATTTTTTAAAAAAAAAAAATTTCAAAATTTTAAAATTTTTTTAAAAATTTTTTTAAAAAATTAAAATTATTTTTTTTTTTTTAAACCAAAATTTTTTTTTTTAAAACCAAAAATTAAAGAAAAATTTAAAAAAATTTTTAAAAAAAAAGCAAAAAATTTTTTTTCCTTTTTGGGGAAAAAAAATTTTTTTTTTAAAAAAAAATTTTAAAAAAAATTTAAATTTAAAAAAACCCCCGGGGTTTTAAAAAAAAAAATTTTTTTTTTTAAAAAAAAAAATTTTTAAAACAAAAAAAAATTTTTTTTTAAAAAAAAAAAAATTTTTTTAAAAAAAATTAAAAAAAATTTTTAAAAAAATTTTTTTTTTTTTAAAATTTTTTTTTTTTAAAAAAAAAAAACCTAAAAAACCCCCTTTTTTTAAAAAATTTTAAAATTTTTAAAACCCTTTAAATATTTTTTTTTTTTTTTCCCCCAAAAAAAAAAAAAATTTTTTTTTTCTAAAAAAAATTTTAAAATTTTAAGGGGAAAAAAAAAATTTTTTTTTTTAAAAAAAAAAAAAATTTTTTTAAAAAAAATTTTTTAAATTTTTTTTTTTTTCAAAAAAAAAATTTTTTAAAGGAATTTTTTTAAAAAATTTTTTTTTCCAATTTTTTTTTTTAAAAATTAAAAAAATTTAAATTTTTTAAAAAAAACCCTTTTTTTGGGGGAATTTAAAAAATTTTTTTTTTTTTTTTAAAAAATTTTAAAAAATTTTTTTTTAAAAATTTGGGGAAAAATTTTTTTAAAAAAAATTTTAAAAAAAAATTTTTAAAAAAATTTTCCCCAAAAAATTTTTTTCACCGGGTTTTTTTTTTTTGGGGTTTTGGGGGTTTTGCCCCTTTTTTTTGGGGTTTTAAAATGGAAAATTTTTTTGGTAAAAAAAATTTTTTTTTTTAAAAAAAAAAAACCCAAAAAAATTTTTTTTTCCCCTTTTTTTAAAAAAAAAACCCCAAAAGGGGGAAAAGGGTTTTTTTTTTAAAAAATTTTTGGAAAAATTTTTTAAAAATTTTTTTTTTTAAAATTTTTTTTAAAAAAAAAAAAAAATTTTTTTAAACCCAAGAAAAAATGTTTTAAAAATTTTTTTTAAAAAAGGAAAAAAAAAATTTTTAATTTTTTTTTTAAAAAATTTTAAAAAATTTTAAAAAAAAAAAAATTTTTTTTTTTAAAAAAATTTTTAAGGGGGGTTTTTTTTTAAAAAGGGTTTTTTTTAAATTTTTTTTTTTAATTTTTTTTTTCCCCCCCCAAAAACCCCCAAAAAGGAAAAAAAATTTTTTAAAAATTTAATTGGGAGGAAAAAAAAAACCCAAAAAAAAAAAAAAACCCCTTTTTTTTCCCTTTTTTTAAAAAAATTTTTTGGGGTAAAGGTTTAAAATTTTTTTTTTCCCCGGGGAAAAAAAAAAATTTTTTCCCAAAATTTTTTTTTAAAAAAAAAAAAAAATTTTTCCCCTTTTTTTTTTTTGGGGGGTTTCCCCCAAAATTTTTTAAATTTTTTTTAAAAAAATTTTTTTTTGGGGAAAAAAAAAATTTGTTTTTTTAAAAAAAAAATTTTTTTAAAAAAGGTTTTTAAAAAATTTTTTTTTTTTTTAAATTAAAATTTTTTTTTTGGAAAAAATTAAAATTTTTTTTTTTGGGGAAATTAAAAATTTAAAAAATTTAATAAAATCTTTTTGGGAATTTTAAATTAAAAAAATTTTTTTAAAAAAAAAAATTAAAAAAAATTTAAAAAAAATAAAAAAATTTTTTTTTTAAAATTAAAAGGGTTTGGGGAAAAAAAAAAAGGGGGGGGGAAAAAAAAAAAAAATTTTAAAATTTTAAAAAAAAAAAATTTTTTTCCCAAAAAAAAATTTAAAAAAAAAAAAAACCCCTTTTTAACCCCTTTCCTTTTCAAAATTTTAAATTTTTAGGAAAAAATTCCGGGGCCCCTTTTAAAATTTTGTTTTTTTTTGGAGAAAAAAATTTAAAATTAAAAAATTTGAAAAAAAAAAATTTTTTAAAAAAAATTTTTTTGGGGGCCCCCAAAACCCCTTTTTTTGGGCCCCAAAACCCCAAAAAGAAAAAAAAAAAAAATTTTTTTTTTTTAAAAAAAAATTAAAAAAAAAAAAAAGGGGGGAAAAAAAAGGGAAAAAGTTTTCAAAATTTTTAAAAAAAAAGGGGGGGAAAAATTTTTTTAAATTTTTTTTTTTTAAAAAAAAAAATTTAAACCAAAAAAAATTTTTTTAAAAAAAAAAAGGGGGGAAAAAAAAAATTTTTTTTTAAAAAAAATTTTTTTTTTTGGGAAAAACCCCAAAAAAAAAAAAGGGAAAAAACTTTTTTTTCCCCTTTTGGGGAAAAAAAAAAAAAAAAAAAAAAAAAAAAAACCCGGGAAAATTTTTTTAAAAAAAATTTTTAAAAAAAAAAAATTTTTAAAAAAAATTTTTAAAAATTTTAAAAAAAATTAAAATTTTTTTTTTTTTTTTTAAAAAAAAAAATTTTTAAAAAAAATTTTTAAAAAAGGGGGGGTTTTTTTTTTTGGGGTTTTTTTTTTCCAAAAAAATTTTTTTTAAAAAAAAAAAAATTTTTAAAAAAAATTTAAATTTTTAAAAAAAAAAATTTTTGGGAAAAATTGCCCTTCAAAAAAGGGAAAAATTTTTTTTTTTTTGGAAAAAGGGAAAAAATCAAAAAAAAAAAAACCCCCCCCCCAAAAAAATTAAAAAAAAAAATTTTTCCAAAATTTTTTCCCCAAAAATTTTTTCCCATTTTTTAAATTTTTTTAAAAAAATTTTTTAAAAATTTTCCCCAAAAAAATTTTAAAAAAAAAAAAAAAAATTTTAACCCCTAAAAAAAGGGGTTTTTTTTTTTTTTTAAAAAAAGGGGGGGAATTTTTTTAAAACCCCCCCCCCCGGGGTTTTTTTTTTTTAAAAAATTGTTTTTGGGGGAAAATTTTAAAAAACCCAAATGGGGGAAAGGAAAAATTTCCTTTTTGGGTTTGTTTTTTTTTTTTTAAATTTTTTTTTTTAAAAAAAGGCCCCCCCTTTATTTTTTAAAATAAAATTTTTTTTTTTTAAAAAAAAAAAGGTTTTAAAAAAAATAAAAAAAAAAAGGGGGAAAATTTAAATTTTTTTTATGAATGATGAATAAGTAAAAAATAAGCTATTATTTACCCAAAACAATCCAATTAAAATCCAGAAGGCGCCAAAATTATTTAAAAAAAAAAACCCTTTTAAATGTAACGGAGAGTGAAACCCCGTTTTAAAGTTTTAGATGAGTACCATCAGTATCATAAAAAAAATTTTTTGCATTTAATAATTTTTATAAATTAAATTTTTTTTTTTTCGTTTTCATTTATTTGGGTAAATGCCCTTGGTTTTGGGAAATCTGGAAAAAACCTTTTAGTGAAAAAAAGAAATTATTTTTTAAAAAAGTTTTTTTTACAATGTTTCGAAAGTTCCCAAAGAAAATTTTATTTGAAAAAAATTTTTTAAGCTACTTTAAATTTTTAAAATTTTTTCTGACTTAAATTTTAATCATCCCCAAAAAAAAGAAAACATCTGTTATAGAATTAAAGAACAAAACAACAAATTACTCACCTCCACCAGCGGGACAAGGAAAAATATTTACACCATCCTAAAACTATCTAAAAAAAAAAAAAATTCATCACACATTGCTTTAAAAATTTTGCCAAAAAAAAGTGTTTTCTATTTTTTTAATACATTTTTTTAGATTTATATAAGAGTTCAAGGGAAAAAAACCCCAAAAAATTTTTTACATGTATCTTTAATTTTCTTTTACAAAACCAGAGTGAAAATAAAGAAAAAAAAAATTACTAAGTATTCTAGCGAATAAAAACTTAAAAAGGAAATATATTTGAAACTATCAATCGTTGAAAACCCCAATAATTCATAATTTTCAAAAAACTGTTATCAATTTTAAGATCGTTCTAAAAACTTTTAATTATATTTAAGGGTTTTAAAAAAATTTTATTTCATTATTATAAAGGTTTTTCCCTTGCAAACCCTTTTTTTGAAAATTGTTTCTGGGGGGATTGCGGTTGGGTTGGGGGGGGAAAAAAAAATTTCAATCGAAACCTTCTTCCGTGGAAAAAATGTTCTACGGTATGGAGATTAGGAAAATAATCAAAAAAAAAAATTTTTAAAAATTTTTTAAAATTTTCACAAAGGGGTTGGGAATTTTTAAAAAAATTTTGGGAGGGGAAAAAAATTTTTTTGGTCAAGTTTCCCAAACTTTTCCCTAAATTGTGGGGGCCCAAATTTTTAGTTATAATTTTCCCCCCCGCCCCCCCCATACAACAGCCATGATTGAATGAATAATAATATTCTTCAACCCTACAAATACAATGCAATTTTTTAAAAATTTTTCAAACTGCCAAATTTTTTAATATATTAAAATAAATTTTGTTTTATTTTAAAAAAATGAAAAAAAACACTTGGTAAATTTTTAAAATTGCTTTTTTAAAATTGAAACCCCAAAATTTTTAAATATTTTTCCGGGGCCAAATTTATCCTTTTTAAAACAAATCGGGGGAATTGTGGCCTTTGGTTTTTATCATTTAAAAAAGGGAATTTTGGTTTTTGCCCTTTTTTTTAAAAAATTAATTAAAATTAAATTTAAATTAAAAATTTTTTTGGGTTCTTATTTTGAAATAAATTATTTAAAAAAACCTTTTCCCTTTTTTTTTTCCCTTTATTTTTAAATAAATTTTTATTTTTCCCAACCTTTTATTTTTTTTTTACAAATCCCAACCAAATTTTAAACCTAATTTTAAAAATTTCTGAATTTTTTTTTAAATTTTTCACCTAATATTAGAAAAATTTTATTTGTTTGGAGAAAAGTAAAAAAATTTTAGTGGCAAAAGGCTGAATTGTTAGTTTCAAAACATTTTCCTTTTAAAAAACCATAATTAATATAAATAATAAAAATATATATATTTATAAATTAATAATTATAAACCCAAAAAGAAAAAATTTTGAAAAAATTTTATTTTAATTTTACCAAAGAAAAAAATCTTTTTTTCTTTTTAAATTTTAAATTAAATTTTTTAAAAAAAATAAATTCCCTTTTTTTTGTTTATATTTCTTTTTTTTTTTATATATTAATTAATAATTTTATTAATTTCAAATTTTTTTTTTTTTTACAGTTCCCGAAAACCTTTAATTTTTAATATTTAGGGCCCAAATTTTATTTAAAACGAAAATTTTTTTTGAAATTTTGAAAAAAATTTAAAAAAATTAATTTTGGGAAAATTCGGGGTAACCCTTTTTTAAAGTTTAAAACCCTTTTTTGTTTTTAACTTTCTCAATTTTAAAAGAACCCCTTTTTAAAAAGGGCCAAATTTTAAAAAATTCTTCAAGGTTCAAATAAAATCAAAAGTATTTTTTAAAATTTCCCCCTTTTCCAAAAAATTAAACCCCCTTTTTTCCCGTAAGAGAATAATTCAAAAAATTTTTTTAAAAAAGCCTTTTTACAAAAAAAGAATATTTTGAAAAGGGTTTCCAATTCCCAAATACACTTTAAAATTTTTTTTTGAATCACTTAAAAAATTTTTTAAACCCTTTCCAAAAAACAAAAAACACAAATACATAAATTTTTCAAACCCAAAATCAAAATTCCCAAAAGGGTTTAAGTTTCCCCAAGGTTTGAACCTTTTTAAGAAAAATTTTAATTTGGAACTTTTTTTTTGTTTAAAAAGGGGGAAAGGTGGTTTTAAAAATTTTTATTTAAAAAATTTTTTAAAAAATTAAATTTAAAAATTTTTTTTTTAAAAAATTTTTAAAATAATTTTTTTGTATTTAAATTTTTCCAAAATTTTGAAAAAAAAAATTACTTGAAGTTTATTTTTAAATTTTAGTTTTTAAAAAAAAGAAAGGGACCCTTTTTAATTCCTTTCCCATTTTTTGGGGAAAAAATATCTGGTTTTTGAAGAAATTTTTAAAATTTCATTTAAAAAGTTTATTACCATTTTTCCCTTAAAAAGGTTTTAACGGTAAAAAATTTAGTGGCTGGGGAAAATACAATTAATTTTAAAATTTAAAATTTTTAAATTTTAGGGAATGTCGGTAAATACCCATTTACGAATCTTGAAAACATCCATCAATGGTTGTACCATCTTAATCGCCCCAAAATGCACCAGAAACAAAACAAACAAGGGGATTTTAAAATTCACTCATCTCAATCCTTCATCTTTATCGAAATCCATATTGAAATCGCCACCAAGTATGAGTTAAAGTACATATGATACTGTTTCCCCAGTAGTTTAGAGCCACATTCTGTATATGCTAAAAATGTCTCGGAGATATAATCTATAATGTCAGTAACATTCGGATTGACAGAAATATAAACTATGTCGACAACAATGGGTTTACCGTTAGGTAAAGTGCATCTCGCGCCACATATATCTCCCATTCGTTGCTTTGCTATCCAACGCACCAAAACAGTATTAAATACATACCGCCAAATTTGGTGATTTTCAGCTGTCATAGTCAACTTCTTTATCAAAGAGCTGAGGCATGAAGTGTCACATAGCTCGGAAACAAGTTTTCGACGCCAATTACACTAAAACGCTAGTGTAAACGTAGTTTGCGATTTTTTTAAAAGTTTTAATTTTTTTAGGGCTTTGTTTTTAAAATAAACTTTCCAAATTCCATATAGGTAACAAATAACGGTAATTTTTAAACAAAAAATGTAAGAAAAAAATTGCATAAATGATTTTTTTGTAAAAAGAGTTTATGACGAAAAACACAAAAATTTCTTCAAAATCCGTAATTTTTAAGCAATTTTTTCAATCTTTGAGCCAAACTTAGATAACAACGTTTAAAACTTGGAAAAAAAGTTTCGTGTGATTAGGTTTATAAATAACGAAGTTATTCAATGTTTAGTTAGAATTTTGAATATTTTTTGAAAAATCGCAAAAAAAAAAAAATTAGTAATTCATATTTTAAATCACTCATTCAAAAAGAACAAAGTATGAAATTTTTTAGTACAGACTTTCGATATATTATGATGGTAGGAAATTTGTACAGAACGTTTGAAAAACTTTTTTTTCGTAAAAACGCATTGATATTGGCTCATTTTAGAAAAAATCGTAAAAAACGCAAAATTTCATTATTTTGTAAAAAATATACCGTATGGTGGCGAAATAAGTGATCTTTCCGATTCTGAAATTAATTTTTGTTTGATTTTGGTAGAAAAAGAATGATAATAATCTTAAAAAAGAAGAAAAAGTAGTCCTTCCTTCCGACAGCAACTTGGCGCATGCGCAGAACACAGAGTAACGCAATTTTGTTAACGCTTGTAAAAATTTTACTCTTCATAATTTTTCCATACCGTGGTCTTTATATGAAAATCGATTCTTAAGAAGTAAACTCCAAAATTCTAATAATAATAATAATAAATTTTTTATGTGTTTTGATGCGTACACTAACAACAGCCGTAATATCTGCATACCAAATTTATAATATTTGGGACTGAGAGTCTTTGTTTTATACCATCCTCGAACGCGCGCGCGCGTTTCATTTTATTAACTTAATTGTATTTTGTAATTCAATAGTATATCATGCGTCGAAATGAAGGCAAAAGATGCCCACCAAACTAGCAAGTTTAGTGGGATTTATTTTTGCTGCATTCATTTTTCAATTATTTTTTATTTTGGGGAAAATAAGGTACATCTACCACAGAGATAGCTTATCTAGCGTTCCTAACTATCATAAGACTCACATTTTTTTTAAGGAAAATAAACAAGTTTTGTAAGATATCTAACAAGTATACTAATAAAAACGCAAATTGCGAGTAATATAACTTGCTCTTTCTATGAATGATGAATAAGTAAAATATAAGCTATTATTATACCCAAAACAATCCAATTAAAATCGCAGAAGGCGCGCAAAATTATTTAAAAAAGAAACTTTAACTGTAACGGAGAGTGTACCCTGTTTAATGTATAGATGCATGTACTATCAGTATCATAAAAATTATTTGCATTTAATACATATCATAAATTATTTTTTCTCTTTTTTATGCTTGCTTGCATTTATATTGTGTAAATGCCTCTAGGATTGGTAAATCTGGATAAACCTTTTTAGTGAAAAGGAGAAATTATTTTTTAAATAAGTACTTATACAATGTTTCGAAAGTTCTTAAAGAAAATTTTATTTGAAAAAAAAAAGACTTTAATTTTAAAATTTGGGTTTTGACTCTATTGTACATCATCCCGAAAAAGAAGAAAACATCTGTTATAGAATTAAAAAACAAACACAACAAATTACTCACCTCCACCAGCGGTACAAAAGTATTTACACCATCCTCACTATCTAAAAAAAAAAAAATTCATCACACGTAAAAATTAGCCATAAAAAGTGTTTACTATTTGAATACATTTTATAGATTTATATAAGGTTCAAGGGAAAAAACCCCAAAATTTTATACATGTATCATTTAATTTTCTTTTACAAAAAAAATGAAAATAAAGAAAAATAATTATTACTAAGTATTCTAGCGAATAAAAATCTTTAAATGGAATATATATTTGAAACTTCAATCGTTGAAAAACCCAATAATTCATAATTTTCAAAAACTGTTTTCAATTCAAGATCGTTCTAAATCTTTTTTTATATTTGATGTTTTAAAAACATTTTTTTTTTCATTACTGTATAAAGGTTTTCCCTTGCAAACATTTTTTGAAAATTGTTCTCTAGGGTGGATTGCGGTTGGATTGGGGGGGAAAAAAAAATTTTCAATCGAAACCTTTTCCGTGGAAAAAATGTTCTAGGGATAGTTAGGAAAAAAATAATCAAAAAAGTATTTTTTTAAAATTTTTTAATCTGTCACAAAGGGGTTGAAATTTTAAAAATTTTGGGGAGAAAACTTTTAAATTTTTGGGCAAGTAAGCCCCAAACTTTTTCCATACTTGTGGCCCAATTTTCAGTCATAATTTTCCTCGCCGCCCCTCCTCATACAACAGCTATGTATTGAATGTAATAATAATATTCTTCAACACTACAATTACAATGCAACTTATTTTTTTAAATGATTTTAACAAATTCATGCTTTTCAAATTTTTATAATATATCTAACGAATAATTTATGTATATA
>BMAV01022108.1:31057-70664 GCA_019973955.1 Trichonephila inaurata madagascariensis | reverse complement strand
AGTCACTGGTAATTATTAAACTGATTCCTAACTTATTAAATTAATTAAAAAATACATTTTTCAGTACTGATACATTTATAACTGTATTATATCAGTTTAAATGTTTTTTTATTATGTTAGAACGAACTTTATTTGTTTACTTTCAGTAAATAAATAATTTTTTAAACAATCTTTTGTTTTCGACTTTTCAATACGCTCGCGCCTTTCTCCTAGGGTTAGGACGCCTCCCTAGGGGGCGCGCTCCACAGTTTGAGAAGCTCTGATCTAAGCCGAATTACAGTCATCGTAAAACCGTTAACATGATCCTGTTATCTAAATTGGTTTAAATGGATTAATAGTGGTAAAAAATATGCTAAATTTATCGAAACATCTTTTTTTTTTAATTAAAAAAAACTGGTTTTCTTAGATATTTTATATCAAGAAAAGGTTTATTATGTTAAAATTTAAGTATGAATGTAGTTATCTTAAAGCTAACTACATTAAAAATATAAAAAAAATACATACATGAGCAAAAGTCCGCTTACATGCAAGTCAATGCCCATTTCGGAAATTGAATTTTCATCAAGACTTTATACATTAATAATATATAGTTATCAAAACATTAACAGAACATTGTGATTCTTTCTTCATTTTCAATCCCTAAAAATCTGTATTTCAATCTTAAACAAAACTAAACCGAAAGAACCATTAAGAAGACTATTTGTAATATAAAGAAATATTTTCTTCTTAAAAATATCTTTTAATGGTTCGTTTCAACATGGTAATGCGTTTTTGCCAATAAATGGTACATATTCGTGTTTCTGGTAAGGAGTTTTCATCATGTAATGTGCACTTTCCACTATAATTTTCGACTAACGTATTTTATATATGTATAGGATTATACCTTCAGACATATGATAAAAAGTATGAAAGAAAGTGGAAAATAATTCTTGAAAAAACAATGTTATATTTTTCAAGGACTTCATAGAATATGGTTCGGCGAAATTCATGTTCATACTAAGAATTTTAGTGATGGAATATTTTTTTAAAAAATCTTAAAATTAGTGTTTGTGATCCTCATAAGTTTATGTATTTAAAAATATATATAGAAAGGAATCCTTAAAAAAGCATTAAAGTGAATCATATTATTGGTGGTTAGATAAAAATCTTTTTTTGTTAAGGGAAATTTCAGGAAGAACTTATTTAAAAAATCATAACTTATTTGGTAAGTTATTGATATTATGCATAATAAGTAAATTATAATATACATGTTCAGTACACACAATAGTTGGACAGTTAAATAAGTAACTTTAATTTATTTTCTCTCTTTCTCTCCATGTATAAAAAGTTTTTCATGATTCTGTAATAAGTTTATAAGTATAGTTAGTAAAAATGGATCTCAGAAATTTGAATTTAACTTGAGAAGAGCGCCAAGAGTGATTTGCGAACCCCCCCCCCGCCCTACCTTCCAGAGCTTTTTGGAAAAATCCACTTACGACATAGATCGTGATGCATAGATTTATCCAGTAATTTCCAGATGCATTCATATGGTAGCCATGAATGGTCACCAACATGGTCATCAATTCGCCATATTTGGTCACTCAAAATGATGCCAACCTGGCTGCACAGACGATATTTCTCCATGTTTCTATGCTGTTGTCTTGTCCAAAAATTCTTTCTATGTTGTTGTCTTGTTGCAATAAAATTGAACCTAAACCGTTAAAAAATATTCTTGCTATGTCGGCAACCTTTGGCGAATAAAGCAATTGATGGTCCGTGCGGCTTAGGTCTATGGTGTGGAGTTTAGCCAATACAGAATTAGAATTAAAAATATGATTAGGAGAAAGTTGAATATTAGGACAGTGAGGACGAATATTATAACTTCTTTGGCCATCAGGGAATATTTTAATCTCTTTAAAATGGCTTGTACGTAGTCTGGCTCTTTTGGTTCAAATTAAGCGGTTGCAATTAAAATCTGGAATGACATGCTTTTTAATTGGATGGGATGTAAGTAAATAATAATATAACATAAACATGCATGATTAGTGAATGTTTTTAATGAAATGCCATTATAATGTACGGGACAAAGTTGGTTGTGAATATTACAATTTTTATATTTGTTATTGAATATTACAATTTTTGTATTTGTTATTCCGTTCAGTAGCAGTTGTGTATAATTTGTCTAATTATATTACTATCTTTAATAAAAATAAGTTAATTTTAACTATTTATTTAGGAAAAAGAGAAATCAAGTATTTGATGCATTAAAAATAAGGGAAAACATATGTTGTGCATTCTCTGTGGTGACATTTTAAATTAACTTTATATTTAAAAAGGTTTATTAAGACAACGTTTATTATATGATGATAATATACGTTGCCTTCAACAAGCATACTTTTTTTTAAAAAAAGCAAACAAATAAAATTTTATTTCGATATTTTTCAGGAAATCTTTCTTAAATAGATGATAAACATTCATTTAGCCAATTTTTTGAATGATTTATTTCTATTGAGATTACCACACCTTCACCAGATTTTTAAAAACCGTCGAGATTATGTAGTTCCATTATAACTGAAATAATCTATGTGTACGAAATAATTTTAATGAGACATTTCAAAAGAGAGGATTTCAGTCATTTGTTAAACACCCTCTCACTTAAAGAAAGTAAAGATTTATTTTTACATTAATGCTGTCAAAAATCGAGTATGTTAGCATAAAAATAGAACTCGCATGTCTGTATAAACATACATGAACTGATTTTCTCTTGAAAAACGAATACTTCTAACTTTGTTCTTTAAAAGAGAAACAGAGAATGTTGCGACCACATCGAATGCGAACACCACAAAATGTGTTCCGAACGTTCAGTGTAGAACAGTTTCAAGTTCTACGATGTATCATACAATTTAAGGTCTGTTATATAGTAGTTGTTTGTTTTGCAACGTACAAGAAAATGTTATGAATAATCAAAAATTCATTTACGTGGCATATGGAAAGCATTCCGATTTTTCCCTTAGATAATACACATGGCGATCCCTTCAACATTCAGAACGTTCTTTAACTATTAACAGATTCTATCATATTTTTCTCCCTTAAGCCCAGCCTCCTCTCCCCGATTTTATTATTATAACTACGACTTTTTTATACCACACTCACTAGTTACAAACAATACATGAAATTAACTTTGAGTTTTATTGTTTTAATAAAAAGAGAAAAACACAAGTAATAAAAAAAAAAATTTTTTTTTAGTCAATTCCTACTTTAGTGGTATCATCTGTTGCAGCTACTTGTAACTTTGTCAGACATAACGCAGAATAAGTTTAAACTTAAAAAATAAACTTAATTAATGAATTAATATTTGAAAAACTGTATTAACATCATGTGTCATCCCCTGCACGTTTAAAAAATGTATTTGAATTTGACCTGATGAACAACAAGTATTTTGTTAACAATTGCAAATTTGAACAAGATATATATATATATATATATATGTATATGTAATAATTCCCCCTAGCATCCTTATTATTAACTCTTTTTAATAATATTCAAATAATATTATAATTATTTGGTTCGAAACTAACATTGTAATCTTAAGGGTAATCGGCTAGTCCGAAATACCTGTCCCGCCCATTCTATTCAATCAGAACTACTATTACGTAATAACTATTGTTGGTATAAAAGCAAAAATCTGGTGTAATCGCGCTCTCTCTCTCTTCCCTTTTGTCCTTTCATCATGTAGCCGGCTGCTTCGTCTTGTGTGTTCGTAGTTTCTTTGCTCTATGTTGTGTCGCCCATGCTTACTGTAATTAATATGCCTAGGTGTTTCAAGATGTGCAATAAATTCGATTTAATAATTTACAAGACTGCCTCTTCAATACTATAGTAATCGTCCTCTCGCCACGTACTACCGTAATCACTTCCAATGACCACACCCTATCCTTTCATTGTTCCAAAATAGTTGTCCACTCGCCACGACAAATTATGCCCCAGCCCCACTATAAGTTTTATTATATATATATATATATATATATATAGAGAGAGAGAGAGAGAGAGAGAAATAAACATATATATATATAGAGAGAGAGAGAGAAAGAGAGAGAGAGAAATAAACAAATATATATATATATATAGAAATAAACAAATATATATACATAGGAAGAGTGTGAACTAATAGTAGAGAGGAATTGAAAAAACATTTTACTATGGCATGAAAGGCATTTTAGCTTCAATATATTTTTCTTCCAAGAAAAAATTAAGTGTAGAAAAGGATATTTTGCATGCATAGTTAATACCACGAACAGAAGAATTTTTAAGTTTCGAACTTAATAATTCAAAAGTAAAAGTGCGGTACACTTTTAATACCAAAGACTTTACACACGTGACTGAGTTTGTTATGTTTTATTTTTCGCGCCTAAATCAAGCAAGTAATAAGTAATATTTTCTCTGAACAAGTGTTATTTAAATATTCCCTTACAAGAACCCAGTTAGCAATACTTACACGTACCAAAATAATGACTTCATTTCTTATTCTCTACCAAAACTTAATACGAAGATATGAGAAACTTTTTGGTCGAAAACATCCATTTTTAAACAATTTAGAACAACCTATTTCTAAATTTTTCCGCCTGGAACATACATATTTGGCTCTAAGAATAATCTTTTCTGTTCCTGAAACACATATCAGTGTTTGCCGAAACTCGTTCCTTTTCGAACCTTTTTTATGTATCCATCATCCAGTTGACAGTAAAATTCTATGTATGTGGAACGCGTTAGACGAAAATTACAGTTGAAAAATGGCGTGGCATGATGGATCCTACTAACCAGAAAAGTAGCTGCAAATCACAAAATGTACAATTTGCTCTTCGAAGAAGCATTATCATGGTAAAAAGAACCATTAAAATGTGTGTCTAGAAAGTAGGGAAGTTTTGCTTTATCTTGGGAAATATTCTGCTTTAATGGTTTTCTGTGTTTGTTTTGTTTAATGTTAAAAATATGATTTTTATATGGATGGATGGTAAATCAGTTTTATGGTGTTGAATGATGATTTAGAAGTGGTTTTTTTCTGGTAGCTATTCACTGTCAATACTGTAAAAAGATGAAAAAGGGAAACAATTGCAAAAACTCATGTATGAATCATTAGATACACATCGGAGGTGTGGTGAATTAGATCTTCTGGATACTGTAGGATCGTAATTGAATTCAGATTTTATGGAAATTTTTAATAAATATTTGTTTTTCTATAATGATATTATCAAAAATACTTACATCATTCGAAACTTAACAAATAAAAATGTTATTCACTTTCAAATGAAATCCAGTAGGCTTCCTGAAGATCCTTTTCATCAGTCTGTCTTTCTATGGGTCTATTAACAATTTTACAGCTGCCATTTATCACTATTTTAACATCCACTGAGACTTCGTCATATACTCAATTTATATGTCTCTATACATTTAAAATTTCTTTAAATCGTTACATGCCTATTTGCATAGATATACGAGAGTCGGGTATTATGGGTTACCATTTATATATATATATATATATATATATATATATATATATATATATACATTTCTAAAAATAACTTTACTAGTTTTTGATAAAAAAAATCTCCTAAATCATCATGGATATATACTATAAAGGATTGTAAGGAATTATTGCCTGTCGAAAGAAGTAATATTTATTTTGTTGTTACAAGAAAAAATTTATTTTTTAAAAAAATTATAAATGGAAGGTATTATGGAATAGTCGTGTAATATATAGAATAGGTGGCTTAAAGCATTGGAAAACTAATCAAGAATTCATAAAATATAGTTATTTTTAACTATAAAAATAAATATTTTTAAGAAAATCATTTCTGTTTTTCTTGTTCTTCTTTTTATAGTTTATACTCTAACACTTTTTTAAGTGGAGAATGCGTTGTTGTTCAAGAAGATACAGCATTCCCATCTCTATATTTGACTTTTGTTTTTTTTTGTAGTGATATCTCTAAGGGAAGGAGAAGATTTCTTGACTTGGACGTATCAGGGATAACCGTATCAAGGATTTTGGAAGAACATGGCTGGGATGAAACAGAGCTTTCAGACGAATATGACACATGGTTATTTGGTGGCCTCATGGTCTGAGACATAGGAAAATTCAATGTAGAAGGAATAAAATCTTCACTGCTAAGGACATTTCTGTCAACAGTTTAAATACCAGTCGTTTTGTCGTCGTTTATTACTATGTCCCAGCATAAAATATAAAATAATTTCAAATAACAAAACAATTATGTTTTATTTTCATTCCAGTGCATTCAGCTTTTAAAAAATGCACTTTAGTTTTAAATGAGACTATAGTATTAATTTATATAATTTATAACTATTGTTTTTTGTATAATTTATAGATATTGATTTTTATATAATTTTTTAATTATTGTTGTTTATATAGTTTATAACTATTGGTATTTATATAATTTATAACTATTGTTATATTTATATAATTTATAACTATTGTTACTTATATAATTTATAACTATTGTTTTTCCTCAAGATTATACTTAAAAAACTCATTTATTATAACTTTATTTTTATTCAGTCGGTTTTATATAGTCGGGAATTATGGAATACTAAGTATCCCATAATACCCAATACGCCATCTTGAAAAATGAACCTTTTAACTGAAGGACAAAACATAGTCTTCTAATAAACGACCACACAATATTACAGACTGCAATTCTTTTAATGAACACTATGTTTAACTTTAGTATTCAAGTCACAAATGTTTGAAATGTGTTAAACTGTTTGTGTGCAAAATTCTGAAAATGTTTGTTAAGATATCTGCAAAAAATTTTTGAAGATCACAAAGCCCCCTTTATTTTTTAGCGTGATAAAACAACAACGAGGGATCAATCAAATTTCACTGCAATACATCGTGAGAGTCTTTCTTCAGGGGTTAAAGGTTTTTCCCAGCATTAGCAGCTACAAACAGAACCAAAACCTCGGTAATTCCATATTACCCGACTATTCTATAATACTAAGGTGACCAGTTTTTTTACAATGAAAAGGAGGACGTGCGTGGAAAATTTAAGAGAAAGTTATACTATGCAAATATTTAAAACATTTTTAATTCAAATAAAAATAAGCTAATTACGCTTGCATTCCTTTTAATTATTTACTTAAACGAGTATTTTCCCATTGAATATTTTTTGTGTCAATGTATCATTTTCTAATACATCGGAAATTTTGGTTTTAAAAATATCCTTTATAGTGAGCTTTACAGTAAGTGCTACAGCTAAAGTATCAACGTTCAATCAATTTCTTACTTGTCCAAAAATCATTACCAACTGAAAAAACTCTTTCAATTTCTTCTGCATTAGTTCCAGGTCAGCACAACGTAAATTCAACAAGAATAACTAAATAATCATATGGAAAGTGTTCATTTTTGAAATGGTTAAGTATTTCCACCCACCTTTTATCAATTTCAGAATGCTGATTTAACAATTGTTCCAATTTATTAGAAATTAAATATACATTCAGTCTTCTATTTTTTATTCAAACAGACAATTGTCATCAATTTTAATATCAGGCATTTCTTTCGATAAAAACTCAACACAGTTTCTATACCTGCCCAATTTACTTGCAATGAAGTCAAAAAACACCTTTGAAAACTTCCAGTGATATATGTTCCAGACCATTCTTCGACATATTAGAAACATGTTTGGTTCCTCTCTGAATAGAGATTAACAAATCAGTTTTAAAATATTGTAAAGGAGGACACTATTCGAGGAAGGACAGAACCAATAAAAGGAGGACTGTCCTCCTTAAAGGAGGACGGTTGGTCACCTTAATAATACCTAACGATGGATCTTTCTCGAAAGATCAGCATACGTCATGGATCGTGATATTAATAGATGGCACCAGTAATTTCCAGAAACATCCATTTGGCCGCGAACTCACCAAAATGGCAGACAAGTCGTCAAAATAATCGCCAAGGTACCACAATGGTTGCCAACATGGTCACCAAAAATTATGCCAATTTAGCTCTATCGCCAATATTTCGCCGTTTCCATTGAATCGCTCTTATAATCTAAGGAATAGCGTTGCTGGCGAATATTACAAATTTTACATAAAATAAATAAAACAGAAAATAATATTAACGTATTACACATCCAGATATAAATTATTCATGCTATTTTAAGCATTCATTGCACAAAGTTCACAAGAATATATAGTGGGGCATTTTAAAGTTAAGTAGTGTGTATGTGTTTTATTCTTCTTGCGTTATATTATAACTACAGTTTTAAACAATATTTTATTTGTGTGTGTTTTTTGAATACGTGATATTGCTGATTTATGTGTTAAAAGGAAATTTATTGCATTTGCTTGATAGCTGTTAAAAAAGTAATTTACTCAAAAAAACCTGCCTATTAATTTAGCGAAATTATATATAAGCATGTTAATTTTTTCCCTCAATGTTCGAAACAATTAAAAGCATATCCAACGAAATAAAGAATAGCTAAACAGACAAGAATGTTAATTAGTTCAACTGCTAACACTTGCGTGAAAGTTAAAAACGGAAAACCTGATGAAAAACAAAAAACAAAAACTAACTATTCACGTTTTCAAGTGTTCCCTCTTAAACTATTTCCTTCTTTAAGCGCTTTTGTTCTCCTAAAAGGAAAACTAATTTAATATTCAACATGCTCTTCATGATAATAATAAAAAAATGGGTATCAAAAATAAAACGTACCGTTTATACGTCAAATATAGCTTCGTCGCACACCATTAATGAATATCAATAAAATAAAACGCCAAAAAAATCTCGCCAACATTCGATTTCTTTGACGTGTTGCAAATAAAAGGAAAAATTAATATAATTAAGACGTACTCTCTTTTATTTGCAATTTAGGCGTATGAGTGGAATTTTTAATATTCGCGAAAACTTTTTTTTGGTTCTTATTATTTTTTAGTTCGCTTGCTGTTTTAAATCACTTTCGAAATATTTCTATTGAAAATTAGTTGCTTAGCAACGAAATATAAAGATCTCTAATTTCACTAGAGGAGTAGAAAAAAAAAATGTTTTATTGGATGTGAATTATTACTATGCTGTGCATACAGAAATATATGATAAGAAAAAAGATTAATCTGTAATTATTTTGTCACAAAATTACTTATTCTTTTGTTACGCTGATTCATAAAATTGTTTCCGTATTTTTATTTTGTTATGAAGAATATATATATACAGTAATCTTCTCGAATATATAAACTTACTTTTTTTTCTGTATGTAATGGTATGGAATAGATTAAAAATCATTCTAAATCACATCAAGTGGAATTTAGGTTTTATTATTTTGTAAATGCGGAGTTTTTTTTTTTTACTTTGGTGAAGAAATAGAATTGCAAAAATTGCTTAGTGGCAGGTCAAGACTTACTGTGACCATCTCACTTTTCGTGACCTTGGGCACTCAGGTGCATGAGCAGATGTTCCGGTCAAGTGGTCAATCTGACAAGAAACCCTCAGGGCATAGTTCCCAACCAAGATTGGTGCACATTTATCGACTCATTGAAGAGATGAAAGGGCTGAGTCAACCTTGCCCAGCCCGGGGTTTGTACCCCGGATCTGTGGCGTGGAAGCACGATACGATACCATTCGGCCACTGAATAATAACAAATCCACAGAAAAAAAAGGCTTTTTTTATTTGATTTTAACTTACGTCGCACTGTGACGCAACAAAAGGGTTATTGGTCAAGTAGTGAAGTAGGTCAAGTAGGTCAGATGACCCCTAAGCTAGCAACCATTTCTTCAAACTTCCCCACCACGCCTGTGACAGGAAAATGATGTTTTTAGTGTTTCTTTGTCTTATAACCTAGTATTTACACAATAATCATTTCTTACTTTAGAGAACTGATTTATTTTATTTAAGTTATATATTGTGTGGATTTCATACAAGATAATAATTACACATGGAAATAACTGAAATGAATCTTTTATTTAACAGATAAATTCACAAAGTCAGGTCGAAAAAAGGGAAGAAAAATTCTAAATAAAAATTCAAGCCATAAGCAAAATAATAAAACAATATAAGGTTTTCTAATGCAGTACTTAAATTAGAATTCCCAAAAATAAAAAAAAGTTAACCACTACATTTATCTTTTTCTTTCATTTCCTCTACTAGTAGCTCACTCTCTCTATATATTTATATATTTATTTATCTTGTTCAAATTTAACTTTCTATTCATCCAATCAAGTTCAAACAAATTTTTTTAAACTTGTAGAGGATAACACTTGATGTTAATACATTTTTTTCTAATATTAATTAATTAATTGAATGTAATTAAATTAATTACTGGTTTTTGACGCCAACTTAGATTCGTCTCTATTGTTGTAACAATGTAACTGTTAAAACAAATACAAAAGTTAGCGTCGAAAACCTGTTTTTCAGCCAAACCGGGTGTACATTGTTACAAAAACGCAGACAAATTATGCTCTTTTTTTCAATTCCTACTATTAGTTCACTCTCTCCCTATATATATATTTATTTATGTATATAAATGTTTCAAATTTTCTATCGTTAATAAAATACTTTCTATTCATCCATTCAAAGTAGGAATTGACTTACTTTTTTATATATTACTTGTTATTCTTGTCGGCTTATAATCTTTTTGACATACCTCAAAAATCAAACAATTCTTTCTGAATTTTCAAAACTTAAGTAATTTAAAATATGTATGAAAAAAAATCTAACAATTTAATTTATACAGTTGTCAAAACAAGGAAATATGTTACAGCCAGGTTCCCTAGTGCATTAACTTAAATACAAATAAGATACGTCCGTCAAGCACTCTTCTTGCTTAAAAATAAATCTCCTTATTTATACTTCTTTGTATTCCACTTAAAATTGACATAAGATTTCAAAAATATGGCAAATACTAAGAGATGTGTAAATAACAAGACTTATTAAAATACTTTAAGGGCATAACTCTTAAATAAACAAATACTTTTCCTACATAAAATCATTAAATACGGTTATTTGCTAGCAAAGATTAAAAAGCAAGCTACTGAATTAATCTCTTTAATAATTCTAAAATTCTTCGGATACGTATAACTTTCCATCGTGCAATCCAACGCGCCAATTATGTGCAACGTAAACAGTTTTAAAATATATATATAAAATCTACCTCCGAGTTCATACTAGAGTTCTGTCAATTACTAGGGACTGGCATATTAATTTATCCCTAATTAAATACATTCTAACAATCGTTTCATGTAAGCGGATTTCCCTAAATTTTAGAATGGTGAATCTTAAAAGTCGTTTTAAGACGTTCTAATTACTTTGTAATTAGCGTAATTATGTCTCGTGCATTTTAAAGTAAAAGGTATAAAAGTTTTAAGAGAGAGGGTATTTGTGCCGCTGAGGATTAAAGCAGCATTTTTCTGGGGCTTAAAACAATCGTCTCTGATCAAGAGATGGAATTTTTGCGAATATATAGAAAGGGTATTTGCGCAGTATAAAAGTTTTCCGTGTAAAATATATTTATGGTGGCTGGCTGTGCACAATCTGGTTTAATGCATTTACATATATAGGCACTGAAATAGGTGTGAATAGAAGAATATGAATGATACATAGTTAATGTTATGTTGCTTTAACCAGACTTCACCTGGATATACAACTGGAATCATAATTAATTGTAAACATTTATTTAAACTAATTAATATTTTGTCGCAGTTATATATCGTGTGAAAAAATTGCGTTTTCTGCGTATAAGGTATATTACGAAATTCTGAAATTGCTGTAAATTAGTTTAAGGCAATGCTCCTCAAACTTTCAATACTTGCGACCCAATTTTCAGTCATAATTTTCTTCGCCCCCCCCCACAAACAATAACAATGTATTGAATTTAATAATAATGTACTTTGACGTAAATATACAATATGAATTTAATTACAAACCGTACAATTATCAAGATAAAAATTAAATTTTTTATATAATTTTATATATGACAAGCCCATGAGGTCACTGGAAATTGTTAAACTTGTTCTTAGCTTGGTATTGTTAAATAATTATCAAATACAGTGTGCAGTACCGATACATTTACAAGTATATTATATCAGTATAAAGGCGTATTTTATTTTTTACTATGTCAGAATTTATTTTGTTTTGCTTCCTTTCAGCAAATTAATAATATTTTAAAATAGTGTTTTGTTTTCGACTTTTCGATACGCTCGCGCCTCCCTCGTAGGGTTATCAGGCCTCCATAGGAGGTGCGCCCCACAGTTTGAGAAACACTGGTTTAGGGTATACAAGGGGATTCTAAAATGATGGGAAAAAACTTTTAGGAGTGGTAGAGTTCATTAAAACAAAACATTTTGTTTTAGGAATATATAGGTGGAAGTGAAGCGTTGAAGCGCAAGGAGAAAAAAGCAACACATTGACGGGAATGAGACGTTCCTTAGCAGCATACTTAATGGGTGATTCTGTAGAGAAAATGATAAAACAAATTTAGAAACTGCATCCACCAACAATCCAATAGTAAAACTCTCCAAATGGTTGGTTAACTGACATGTAGACGACATCCTACAGCCCTTGTACTTGTACCGGTTGTATCGTCCACATGGCCCAAGATGAGTTCTTCCAAGTGTGTTTACCGTACAGTCCACGATCTACCTCTTTCATAAGTATTGGTGATAAAAGACCCATTTTAACACAGTTGTCGATGTACTCGCGAAAGCACTTTTCTGTTCGGCATGCGTCTACATGGAAGGCGTTCCTAGTTCAAACCATAGGTGCTTTGCCTTTACTATTAACAGCAGATGTATATTAGATGTATGTGTGCCTTTTCGCTATTAGTTAAATCCCCCAGAACGACGGAAATCTCAAGCGCAAATGTTGATTTGGGGGGAGCAGCAAATCACTAGCACACGGCTTTGATGTCTTCAATTATCGCCACTATTTTCAGCCAATCAAGCTGTAAAGGTCGCCAAGCATGCATGCAGGTTGGTAGATGCAATTTCTAAAAATTTAATATTTTCTCTACGGAACCACTCTTTAACCATGCTACTAATGAACACTTTATGTTTCCTTTAATGTGTTATTTTTTCTGTTTGTGCCACAAACACGGCACTTCCACCGAATTCCTCCTATACAAAAATTATTTGTTTTAGTGAGCTCTACCATACTTCAAAGTTGGTCACATCGGTTTAGAATCACCCTGCATAAATTTTTTTTTTTAAAGAAAAGGTATGTGTATTTTGAAAAATTTGTATGTGTTTTGGAAATGAATGAACAAAAATTACGATAGTAATGCAAAATTTTAGTTAAGGTATCCGACTACGTTCGGAACCATGATTTTAAAAAGCGCATAAATGGATAATTTGTATGATATTTAGTATCACTTAGATTAGAATACATGTATAAAATTGTTTTAAGGACATTTTGACAAAATTTTTATTTAAATACAATATATTTCGGCTAAAAATTAACTTAGAATAACCTTTTTTCAAAATGTTCTCCTTTTGTGAAAAATACTTCTATTATAATAACATTTTGCCTGTATATAGCTCAGACCTCTGTACAGAGGCTCAACTACGATTTTTGAAAAATTCACATTATTTTCAGAGTTACATCCCATTGAAATAATTATCGGCGTTTTTTTCTTTAAAATTTCACCCCTCTGTTGTCGTAAAACATGGATAAACCCACTTCTAAGTTATATATTTCAAAAATTCTAGTTGGGCCTCTGTACAGAGGTCTGGACTATATACAGGCAAAATATTATTATAATAGAAGCATTTTTCACGAAAGGAGAATATTTTAAAAATTGGTCAGTCTATGTTCATTTCTTGTCAAAATATATACTTAAATATTTTTTTATTGTAATACTATTCTTAAAACAATTTTATATACATTTTCTAATCTAAGTAACACTAAATATCATAAATGTTATCCTTTTATATGCTTTTGCAAAATGAAGGTTCGAACGTAGTCGGATACCTTAATCAAACATCAAATTTTGATACATTATAAAATGTTTCGCAATACATTACAACTTTCATTCTGAGAGAACCGCTAGTGGTTTAATAACTAGGTAAGTTATTCCTAAATTAAGCGTTATGTTATGCTTTCTAATTATTCATTATAGTTCATTTTACATTCATTTCATAATTAAATTTATCTTTATGAATTTCAGCGAACAGTATTAGAATTATTCCATCTAAAAGAAAGTTTGTATAAGTCTCCCACTATCCGAAATAAAGTTATTTTTAGAACTTTCAAAGGAAATACTTCGATTCAAACTGTATTTAGTCCACATCTTATAACCAAACTAATCCATCAAAAGATTTAACCCTGTTCTTCTTGGTTGCTTGAAATTGTTCGGTACAGGAAACTATGATGATGAATGAGGAAACATGAAACTCCATTAGCTTGTCATGGAGAAGAAGATTCTAATCCCTACACCCCATTGAACCATCCCTGTGACCCTCCTTCATGCAGAGTAAGAACTATAACTCCTACGAGACGTCATCAATAACGTCGAAGATCTTTTTTTTCTCTCTCTTTCTCTCATTCTCCTGAGTTTATAACTATTACTATATTTCTACTTAGTTACAATAGGTATAGAAAGAAGGGAAAATGTAAGAGTGTTGGGATTGTGAAAAATTTAAAAGGGGAATCGAATGCAACTTTAAAAGAACCTTGTGCAGAACATCCTTACAAATGGTATCGTACAAAAAATAATTTTTTTTATCGTGAATTAGAAATAAGATATCATTAATCATTGAACTGGCGGTGTGAAAATTAAGAAAGTTGGATTATTTTTTTTATTGATGGATTTTTTTCTGTATATATATATATATATACTCACATTGTAACTATGTCTGTGTCAAAATTTTAGAAGAGCCTTTCACTCACATTTGAAAACGCTCAATTGAGCTGAATTTTCAATACATGATTGTCTTAGATGACAGTACGATAATTTAATTATAATTAAAAAACTAATTAATTAAAGCTAATTATTTAAACAATTACAGATACAGCCACATTGGCATCATTTTTGTGACCACATTTGGCGACTTGGCGATCCTGTTTGTGACTTGGGTCAAAATTTTAACAGGATTTTTTTTACATTTTAAAGCGCTCAATTGAGCTGAAATTTTATGCATTCTTTTGTTTGGGATGACAAAAAAATAAGTAAACTATAGTTAATAAAAATTAGCTTATTAAACATAATTATTTAAAGAATTAAATTTTACTCATAATTTCGATTGTACAATATGAACCAGTTGAACATTGAAACAAGCAAATGAAACCATCCCATCGTAAAATTAAATTATTAAAATTAATTATTGAATACATTTAATCTGACTCAACATTCCCTTTCACTCTTAAAATTTAAAGTACAAAAAAATATTATGTTACACAAAGTGAGAAGTTTTAACGAAAATCTATGTTACAAAAAACTCGTTTTTTACCGGTGTTTTCTCTTTTATGTATTTAACATTTTTTTTTATTATTATTTAACTAGAAGTGATCATTGACTGCGAGATGCGTTAAAAATCATTTCCACCTACGCAATAACCGCCTGACAGGGCTGAGCAAACGGTTTGGTATTTAATGACTCTCTAGGATAAGGTATTTAAAATCTTGCTTAAATTAATGAATTTGATTTGCTTTTACTTTTAAGCGGAAATATTAATGGTTTTACTGCCTTAAATTACCCAAGAAAGTTTTTGAAGATTTTTTTCTTTGGCTTAAGCAACAATTTGTTAGATACACGTCATATGTTTTTTTTAAACTCAATCTCTTTTATTGTTTCTGCCATAAAATAATCTTAGAAAGTATCATGAATAGAGTCCAGAGTGCATTGTTAGTGCTGTAGACATGTTCTAGGTGATTATAAATTTCTTCCATGATCTGCTGGTTACTTAAAATTTTTCCGAGATGAAAATACCATCTTACATATAGCAACCGACATCATTAATTTTATGGTTGTCTGGTAGTGATTTTTCATCGCTCAGGAGTTAATTAATAACTACCAAAAATCATCTTTGGAATGTTATACGTTTTTATATAGTGCTAAGAAAATACCTGTTAACTCTTTATATGTGTGGAATACCAAGATTTTAGTTTTTTGCTATTGCTTTTACTGATTTCTTTCTTGAGTAAAATATGTGATTTGGGAAGATAAAAGTAAAACTAACGGTTAAAATATTATTTGGGGGTTTTTCTCCTTATTTCTTTTAAAGCTGTTAGGTGAGTTGTGGAAGATTAGAGAGAACATTAACATGGACGCCTTAAGACTTCTTGAGGCCCTTGTTCCTTTGCAAAAGTAGGACCCACCTCTGTGGCTCTTGTTCCTTTGCAAAAGTAGGACCCACCTGTGACCCTTTTAAATAGAGAATATACAGGGCGTCCTAGTTTTCTTGGAACAAACTTTATATGGAGGCAAGGGACAGCAGAAAGATTCAGATTTGCACAGAAACCCATGGTCGGAAACGTCTTCATTTGGTGTTAGGTGGCGTTTAAGGATTGCAATATCGGGCCAAAAGTTCACTACCGGTGTTTTTTAGATCTTGATGCTGGGATACCGGTTTTAATACCGGTAGTGGAAATTTTAAAAAAAGAAAGCAAACACAGGTGTTTCTTGGTTTTCTTTGCCAGTTTTATTACAGAGTGTTAATATTAGATAAAAATGATTTTTAACTTATAAATTATAACAGAATATAAAGAATCACAAAAATAAAAAAAAAAATTAAAAAAAAAAAAAATTAAAGGAACATATTTGTTTAAATCACGAAAAAGTGTAAATATCACTATTCAGTCTGTGGTACTATTACAAATTTAGGATTTCTTATGTTCTGTAAAGTTATTCTTATTCTGTATTATGGGTTATTATTTATGAGTATATATATAATGAATCTGAAAAATATTTTAGTGAGTGAGTGAGTGAATATTAACGTCGCACTGTTCAGCAACACGACGGCTTTTGCCGACGGACCACGTAATTTTGAACCATGGTCAATTGACGTGGACGACACATAAGCTGGCATCCCCCCTCTCCTAACTACCACACCACACTAACGGGAGGACGTTTCAGCTCTCGACAGATTTAACGTGCATCGCTGCCCTACAAGACTGGTCTTTAGTGGTACTGGGCTCGAACTCATGACATTCCTGCCATGATCCGATACCTTTAACACTGGGCTACAGCAGCCCTCCTGAAAAATATTTTAAACCCTAAAGAAGGATATGTAACTGCAATGTGAATAACAAACTCATCAATTTAAAAAAATATTGAAATATTACGCACTTTCTTCACAACCACAACCTGGTTTTCACATATACGAATATCACCCTACGAATCCTGCGCATGTGCAGTATCGCTCTGGGCTGTCATAGGATAGTTTTGCCCCCCCCCCAGCTTCGATGATTCACATATTTTATCACTTCTTTTCATTGCACGATGCAACTTTATATTCACAGTCTAATTTCGCCCATCAGGGAGACATAAAAACAAAAACGTATACTATTTCACTATGTCGGCGAATCCAGAACTTATAGTGGAGACAAATTTAAAAAAATTCCAGTATATACCGAAAAAAAACGGTATTTAAACTTGTGAATACCGGTATTGCAGAATTATACAAATGGCTCAAAATACCGGTATTCGGTATCCCGGTATACCGGTATTGCAATCCCTAGTGGCGTTGTTCACAAGAGCATTGGAGGAAACAGACCTGAATTATCACAGCCTTTTGAGCGGTCATCGCTAGCTGAGGAGTATGAAGCAGTTTTTCGAACACTTAACTGTCAGTTATGAACCTGATTTGCGGATTGGCAGAAGGAAATGCACGCCTATCAGAAAGATTGTATCGCGAAAGGTACCCACAAAAAGATGGACCGAACCACCGGGTGTTTACTTATTTTCATAACAATTTGAGTTAATATGAATCATGACGAGGTAATAGACAAAGTGAGTGTGGACCACTAGTTACTAGAACTTCCAGCATAGAACAAAATGTGTTGGAAACCATTCGAAAGAACCAAAGTACCAAAGTATGAGCCGTCGCTTCTGTCGTAGGAGGTTCTCGAAGTAGTGTCCATCGTGTTTTGAAATGTGAAAAAAGGCAAGCACTTATACAATCTTCAAAGAGTTCGGTTACAATTCGTGATGCAAATTAGTAAACAATCGGTGGTATAGTGCATCTTTCTGTAGCTGTTTCGTGTGATAACTTCGCCTTTGTGAAGGAACTATTATTTATGCAAATAGGCATTGCTGTGTAAAAGAACTACATAAAATGAGACGCTGAGAAGATGTGGAATAAGAGTATACGAATAATTTCCGATAGTTGCGAACGAAAACATGTAACGATTTTTGAAACATTTATTAAGAAGAATTTGATTAATTCAAGGACAGACGCGACGTCATGTCACCAGAGCTACAAAAATTTGCTTTAAAATTGAATTTTAAATAATTTTATTGCAATTTTCTAAAAAAATATCTTTGTGGCTCTAACCTTTATTACCCGCAGTTACTGAGCACCAAATTTCATGCATCTCTCCGTTCATTGTCAAATGAACATTTATCTAAATTTTGTAATTATTTTAATTAACATTATTAAACTAAAGTAAAATTGCCGTAACAACCCGTAAAAGTCAAGACCTACCGTGCTCATCTCAACTTTCGAGACCTTGGGTACTGAGCAGATGCTCTGGTCAGGTGGTCAGTCTCTGACGTTGCTTATTTCAAAGAAAAATGTGCTTATTTGTGCTTTTCTTTCCCCTCCAATACAC
The DNA here is from genome assembly GCA_019973955.1 of Trichonephila inaurata madagascariensis. Lineage (NCBI taxonomy): Eukaryota > Metazoa > Arthropoda > Arachnida > Araneae > Nephilidae > Trichonephila > Trichonephila inaurata. The sequence goes on along the minus strand of BMAV01022108.1, from coordinate 51,918 downwards.
CTCATACTCGTTGCTAATAAGCAAACCTCTGATTTCATCACTATTTTTTCAAAATAAAACGATGCAGTTTTTAAGAATTAAAATCCTAAGAAAAACATTAGCTGATTAATTAATTGATAGTGAAAACAATAGATTCTTGAGTACCATTACAGATTTTTTTTCAAATAATGTAAGTAAAATGTTTTAAATCCATTTAATTACATGGAATGAAGAAGATAAAATTAAAGTAATCATTTTCATAATTAAATACATGCTTTGTGAAAGAATCAAAACCACCAGAATGAATTTATGCGAAAGCACGTAGTAAAAAAAAAAAGATAATAAATAACATTGGGACGAAATAATTATAAATAAATCACTTTTGTCATTATATATATCATTATACACAACACTATGACAATTATTCACGCCAAAGTTCTGACAAAAGATTTTATTTCTTTCGCCAAAAGAAAACCTTTTGTAACGCGTTGCTAAGCAACTATCTTTCTGCAGAAAACTTTCAAAAGAGATTTTTAAAAATAATAATAAGCAAGGTAGGAAAGAAAAGTATGAATAGTTTTATTCGAACGTTAAAAATGCCATTCACATGTTTAAATTGCAGAAAACAGAACACCGCGTCTTAATTATATTAATCCTTCCTTATTAGTAACACATCGAAGGACTCGGAACTTGGCGAGATGTTTTTGGCGTTTTGTTTTACCTCTTTTCACTAATGGCGTGCGAAGCCACTCACTTTGGCGCATAAATGTTACTTTTCTTTCCGGACAGCATTCTTTTGTTTGGTATCGGGAACAACTTGCGGAATGTAAAATTAGATTTAATTCTAGAAGAACGTTTAAAGAAAGAAATAGTTTGAGCGGAAATACTTGTGTGTGTGGGATGCAGTGGTTAGTTTAAAATTCTTTTCTTTTTCGCCTTACCATCAGGTTTTACAGATTTTGATGTGCACGCAAGTATCAGAGTCTTATGCTTGTGATTAGATTAACTATCTTAACGTATATTTCTATTTTTTTTATTAGAAATATGAGTTTAATTACAATTGCAGTATAGTAACGGAATTCAATTGTCTTTGATTAAGTCAAAAGTAGAGAAAACAATGTTTACAGCAATTGTATAACTAATCAAGCATCTGTTATAATGTATAATACAGTGGTTCCCAAATTTTTTGTGTTATGCCATATGTTTCGGTTTTGGGTAGACCTTGTTTACCTAATATTGAATTTGTTGTTAAATATCTTTTCTTTGTTTTTTTGACAGCTGTGGTATAGAGCTTTTACTTAAGAGACTTAAATTTTTAGTAAAATATAATGTTTAAACCTAATGAACAAGTGTTAATAAATTAAAATTTAATTAATATATAAAATGATCAATAAAGAGATGTTTATTACGGGAGAAATAAATCTGGTGCTTCAATAACAAATTTTCAATATTTGGCATCAATCTTGTCAGGTTGAACCCTAAATCTCCTCAGTTAGTAGTGCCCAGTCTTTTCTCTTTTTTTTCATTTTGGAGTTTATCAACCACACTGAAACTCTTTCTCAATAAGAAAAGCAATTAAAAACTTTCTCACAATACTCCATAATTCGGGATAAATAGCAGGTATGTGTGTGTCTTTTTAATGACAAAATTGCTTACATCCGTCTCTAAACTTTACTTTAAGATCTCCATTACTGCCTATTCCGAGCAGTTTCTCTTATAATATGGCATTTGTTTTTTCATTGTAACCATATAAATTCATTGCCTACTGTGGTAACTATCTTAGTCAAAGCATTCTCAAATCAAGTTTCAAAATCTGAATAAAAGTCATTTGAATGTTGAACGTGTGACAGGCTCACGCGTCTTTTCTTTAACATAAACTCTGGGTTCTTTGATGGCCAAGATTAGAGGCAACTCTTTTCCAACCGAAACCCAAGAAGCGAAATGCGAATAAGAAATGCAAATAAGATAGTTTTTAAAAGAACAGAAGTTTCAGTAAGCATGATGGCAATTTGAGGAAAGTTATGTATGAAGAGATACAAGCGTGAATTGACAGCCTATCGTAAAGTTAACTAGAAACCCAGCCATTACTACAAGGTGCATACCATTGCACGCGCGCCCAGACGTTTCCATTTAAAGATTGAAATTAATTTTGGATTCAGGTAGGACTGATTATTTGATATTAGACTTGTAATATTATTAGAAGTGAGAGTAAGCGGATAATATAATTATTTAGAGAAAGTGGTCTAAGTTACGCGACTCGGTTTAACTATCTTTTTATGTGTTCGTTCATTCTAGATTCTCACTTTTTTAAATTAATCTAAATTGTTAGACGTTTAAGTTATATTCTTAATAAAGTCATATTAAGAATTTAAAATGTCTGTTTATTTAGAAAACACCACACCTCTAGCTCACGCTGACAATCAAAGATATGGTCACCAAAGGGGGGCTATATCACAAACGTAGGTTAAAACATCATTTTTCTGACAGATTGCCTGTGGTCAATTGAGAAACTGGAGAAATTCGCGACGTCCAATGTTATACTCATTTAGCTTAATTCTGGTAAGAAACTGAAATGATGGTCCTTGTTTTAATAAAATTTATTCTGTCACCTTGTAACTGCAAATTAACGACATTAAATGTAAAAAATAAATCTGTTTATTAAATCTGTTGTTGTTAATGTAATTTCCTTTCGATTAAATTTTCTTTTAAAATTAAAGTCATGATCTGGTTTAATGAGAGTCACTAACCTGTACACTCCCACTTACACCTCGAGGACTCCAAAATTATTTTTTCGCTGATTCTATATAGACCCCTGAGGGTCGATATAGACCAATTTGGGAATCACTGTCTAATAGTTAAATTTTGTGCTTTATGTGTAACTTATTTTTATAAATTGCGTCATTTAAGATATCCGACAACGTTCGGAACCATGATTTTAAAAAAGCTCATAAATGGATACTTTTCATGATATTTAGTGTCACTTAGATTAGAACACATGTATGAAATTGTTTTAAGGAGATTTTGACAAAAAAAAATTATTTAAATACAATATTTTGGCAAAAAATTAGTATAACCTATTTTCAAAATGTTCTGTGAAAAATGCTTCTATTATAATATTTTGCCTGTATATATAGCTCAGATATCTGTACAGAGGTTCAACTATGAGTTTTGAAAAATTCACATTATTTTCAGAGTTACAACCCATTGAAATAATTATCGGTGTTTTTTTCTTAAAATTTCGCCCCTCTGTTGTCGTAAAACATGGATAAACCTATTTCTAAGTTATATATTTCAAATTTCTAGTTGAGCTTCTGTACAGAGGTCTGAACAATATACAGGCAAAATATTATTATAACAGAAGCATTTTTCGCAAAAGGAGAATATTTTGAAAATGGGTCATTCTATGTTCAATTTTTGTCAAAATATTGTACTTAAATAATTTTTTATTGTAATACTATTCTTAAAACAATTTTATATACATTTTCTAATCTAAGTGACATTAAATATCATAAATATCCATTTATACGTTTTTGCAAAATCACGGTTCCGAACGTATTCAGATACCTTAATACAACTAAATTAAAATTTTAAGGGATGTTCTAAAATCTCCACAGTTGTTTATTTAATGATTCACATGTGGGTTTTTATGATTGAATGCCCATCATTTTCTCTACACACTAACAATAAATACTCTGTCTCCTCTCTTAAGAAATCTCATTTTAAGAATGTTATCAGAGGGTTCTGAGACGTGATTTACTTTTCATTTAGAAAAAAATGTGCTTTTAGCTTAAAAATAAACAGAAAAAACCATTAAGAATGCTATTTGTAAGATAAAGTAAACTTTTTACTCTTGTAAAAGCATTTTTAATGGTCCTTTTTAACATGATAATGTTTTCTGCGAATAAATTGTAAACTTTGAAATTTAGTTATTACTTTTCCATTTACAGTATCCATCAACTCTCAAACATAATTTTAAGCCGGCATATTCCCTTTATATAGAATTCTTATTTCAACTAAATAATGAAGACATTAGAAAACAGAGGGGAAACCATAAATTGTAAGAAATATATAAGTCTAAATTATATAAATAAATATGCTAGAGTTATATTTTGTATTCATTGTGAAACAATTCATAAATAAGTTATACAAAATGACTTACAAATTGTTTTCAATACTTCAGTAACGATTTTACAAATAATGTTCCAACACGAATTTATTCCAACCTATCTTCTATTTTACAACCATTACTGCAAAAAGACGTATGGATATCTCACAATCATACTATAAAGTTTACACAAAGCAAAACTCAAACAGTAGGAATATTCTTTTTTACAAATTCTATTTTTAAGGTATCCGACTACTTGCGATAACATTTTTTTGAAAAAATGTAGATATGGGGATTTTTTTTATTTATTTATTTTTTTTTGTGATTTTTAGATTTATATGGTACATTTTAAGGAAAATATCCTAAAATTGAAAACAACAAAAAAAATTTATTATTATTAAAATGAAAAAAACAGAGGTAAAATGTACAAAAATTTACATAAACGGGGCAAGCTCTGTACAAAAAAATTTATGAACAAATTCTCAATTTTTCAATTTTGTTGTGTTATTTTGTTATTCTATTCACGTTTGAAATGACCTTCAGGATAAGAGATATTTTAATTTTTATAAAAACTAGAGCACTTTATCTTAGTGACTATATGATATTGCTTAAAAAAACAACGATTGTATTCATATAAAAGACTGTAAATTTTGAAATAAAACAGTGATTAATAAATCTGAAGATCAAAACACTTCTATTATTATACAGAACATACACAAAAAATTTCAGAAAATTAATTAAAAAACTGCTTCCGCAATCACTCTCGTTTGAGTTTTTCGAAAAAAACACATTTCGAGTAAAACACATTTTAAAGTTTCACATCTTTTGTAAAGTTATGGCATCTGCTTTTACTAAAACACTTGTAGTTTTTGTTCTAGTGAATGGAAAATAAAAAAACTTGGTATTTTTATTAAACTAATAAGATGGACTATAAAATAAAATGATAAGAAAAATTGTCAATTTTTGAAAAATTCATGACTTTAGGGTAATCGGATACCTTAGTCAGTTAAAAAAAAGTTGTTAGTTAAGCACTAATAACAAACGATTTATTGAAATAAATATATCTTACATTACCAAACGATTTTCACCGCTGTTCAAAATTAAAAGAATTTTTAGATTTTGTCGATTATCTCTAGAACTACTGGATTAAATTTAATGAAATTTGGTATGTATATAGGGTTGAGAGATATAACGCAAAAAATGACCATTCAACAGTTAAAATACACACGCAAGATCGTGCATAACACTCATCGAAGGAAGATATGAAACAACAGTTGCAGAATATAATAAAAAATAGTTAAGAGGGGACATGGTCCCCTCTTTCAGATAAGCACGCCTCACACCATGATTTTACACCAGGGATATTGGTCGTTGAGATGAGTTTCGGAGCACCTAGTCCTGTTGTACTCTAATCTCCTATCCTGGAATGGAGATGACTGTAACGAGTTATACCATTGTTCATTTCAAAAAGGAATTAAATTAAAAAGGAATTTAAATTTAGAAAAACATGAAAAAAGATTTTAAATAAAATAATTAAAATTAAAAAGCAAAAGCTCTTTTAAGAGCTCAAAAATCAGTATTGAAGAAGTCTGAAAGTGGGTGGTGTTAAATTGGCCAATATGGGTGTAGCAAGGAACCATCGATCAGAAAGTGCGGGAAAATTAACATAAAACAGAAGTCAGATCAGGAAAGTGAAAGGGGGCGTTCCTATTGGCCGAGCCAAGAGTTCGGCTAATAGGGTACAAGTAGTTTTACAAAAGTGGAGGACCAATCATAGAGATTCTGCGATTCAACAGAGTTGGATCACAGGGGAAAATTGAAAAGGGTTGAATTTCGAATATAAGTAAAATTAATTAAAATCAGGGTTGACCAAGACATCTCTAAGACATCCAGGGATAAGGCAATTTATGAGTTCCTGGGGCAATTAATCCTATTGGTTCAGCAACTCTGTTTTTAGGTCTTGGATAGTTCTCAGAGGGGTTTTGCGAGATGCAACTGCCCTCTCCAGTGCGTCCTTCAGGCATACTCTATACAGATGAGGTCTGGAGATATAACTGGCCAATCCATTTGACAAATATCCTCCCTTTAAGAAAACTCATCGAACAAATGAGCTCTATGTGTCTCAAGTTTCCATCCCTTAAAATAAAATCAGAACGTACCTCACCCATGAAAAGGTGAACATAAGGTTCCAAGACCTCTTTCCTATACTTAAACTGGTTACAGTGTATCTTGCGAAAACATAGAGGTATGTGTGGTCATCCATCGTGATGCCTGTCCAGACCATCAAGTCTTCGTTGTAGTAATGATCGATTTTTCGGACATTGGAGAGGTCAAGTAGTAGGTCCTTGGTCCTCTCCATATGAAAGGAAGGTGAGAATATATATTACATAGATTCTTGAAAATATTCGATAAAGAAGAGTGATTGGCAATTCAATGTGCAATTTGTTGCTTGAGAAGAAATGAAAATGGAAATATAATCCAAAAAAGTAAATTATCTTTATACCTATTGTAATGTAAGATTTAGTATTACACTGTGCTTTAAATTGTGTGTGTATATATATATGCATAAACACAAAATCTTCTACCATTTGAAAAAGTGGTAGGAACATGACTCTTTAAGATACATGAAACTTTCTTCATAACACGCAGAGTGTACTTATGAAAAGCAAACTTTTAGGATTTTTCATGTTCCACATTTATAAAATTAAAAACAGTGTGTAAAGTTTAAAATTGAAAATTAAAATAAAATTCTTTCATCTTTGTATTCTGTTAAGAATTATATTTAGTAATGTGCATTAGACGGGCCTTTTTAGGAATATTTTGGGCAAAGAAACTAACCGCTTAATTTGTTAACGAAATAGGAATGTCAGGCTCAATTCTACTCATTATTGTATATGGCATATGTGTATGTGTTCTATTGCCATAGCCGCGTTTCAGTCAGTTTTAGACTTATTCCATAAATTTCTCTTGTAGAGGACAGAAATAATTCAAGTTGAAGATTCTCGTTTGATAACAAAAGATGAAAATAAACAGCCCAAAGAGCACTTTTTATACTGCGCAGGTAATTTATATTCTGTAAAATATCTAGGCCTTAATAGTGCCGTATCTTTGTGATTAGAACATCAATGAAACAGTAACGATTAGCTGGTGAGTTTTCCTACACATAATCTTTTCTCGGCTTTTGTTCTTAAAGTCTCATAATCGAGTATTCATACGATTTTGTAAAAGCTCAATTCACTCTAATTTTTTCAAGCCATCATCGAAAATTTACTTAGGGTCGTAAACAGATACTCTTTTGAAGAATCACGTTAAGAAATGACTCAAATAAAAAAAGATTATCACATATCAATATACATCATGCATGCTTTTAATTTAAAAAAAATATTAAAAAAGGGAAAATTGGTAATTTTTTTTAAAATTCCTTATTATAAACTACAGGATTAAGAAAACAGAGTGTAAGTTTACATCATTCATAATTGTTTATTTATTTCTACTTAAATTAATGTATTAGATTTACATTTATAAAATGTAAGCCCTCCCCCAGTAATTCTGCACTTTTAAAATTTAAACTCTCACCGAAAAGATAAAGTATATTATAATTAAATTAATTATAAACTTGCCATACTTTGAAGAAAATACAAAATAAAACCTTAAAAAAAGTGAGGAAAAATGCAATTTTTCTAACTAAATTAACTATTGAGTTAAATATATATCAACTGCTATCGATAAAGAAGACAATGTAAACAAAAATAATAATTCTCAACGAAAATTTTAAATAACTGCAAAAAAAAAAAAAACTCCCACATTTGCATTACACAAACTCTAACTTAAAGAAAGACAAATCATATGTGCAAAATGACAAATACCCCGACGCTTCAAATAAACCCTCATTAAAACTTTGTTTACAAGCACCCTACCACTATTGACATTGAACCGTACATATGACAAGCATCAAAAAGGAGCCTACGCATTGAAGCTTATTAAAAGTCTAAGAGCACAAAATATTTAAATGAACTAGCGCTTTCTGTATAAAAGCCTTGAAAAGATTAAGAAAGACAATGGAAAGCTGTATCGAATTCATCTCACTTTAACTAGTTTAAATTTCTCAAAATGTATAGGCATGCAGTGCATAAGTTGACATGCCGATTACGAACAAGAGACAACCTGAAGGATTTTAAGCGATCTACATAAGCTTAAGTTAGGAGCTTCCCCAAGAATTTTGCCAATTACCATGGGACCTGGCATACGAATTTATCCCTTATTAGAAACATTCTAACAATCGTTCCATGTAAGCGGATTTTCGGGAAACGTTCAGTTTCTGGAATGGCAAATCTTCCCTAAGATGTTCTAATTAGTATGTAATTAGCTTAATTATGTCCCCTGTATTTTAAAATAAAAGACATTTTTGCGGAGGGAACTGAGGATTAAAGATTTTCTAATTTTTTTCTTCCGGAGCTTGAAATTTTGTTTTGAATTTAGAGAAAGGTTCATTGGAAATATCTGATTTCACATGCAATAAAATAGTTTCAAGAACGAGAAATTTTACGGTGACTAACTGTAAGTATAATTTAACTGGAAGTCCCTTTATAAAGATTTAATAATGCGGTAAAAGGAGAAATAAAATAAATTTGGCAAAAAATATCTCAATCTTATTTTGCATAAAAATATGATAAGAGGGATTATAAATAATTTTACTTTTTTCTGAGAACAGCAATTAATTACCGTATTTACTCGAATCTAAGCTGCACTTTTTTCCCAATGATAATGCTACTGAATATAGGATACGGCTTAGAATCAAAGGAAAAAGAATTCGATGGATGGGACAATTATTGCAAACACATGTTCATGTTTGTATTTAAAAGTTTATAATACTGGTAAAATAACTAATTATTTACTTCTTATTAGTTTGTACTTTATATTTATTTTAATTTCGTAAAATTGGATATTGGTAAAAACCATTTTAAACTATTTTTCATTTTTCATAATAATTTGTTGAGAATTTCGGGAGGGGGGGGGGCACGGCGCTTAGAATAGATGGCGGGTTAGATTCGAATAAATACGTAATTAGAGTTAATTGCGTATTTAATTCTAAACATAGCCTTTTTCCGCAAATAATTAGTATTTTGTATAAAAAAGTAATGCAGTTATGTGAAAGGTTTCAAAATATTAAAAAAAAACAATATGAAAATGACTGTTGAATAAAGGGTATTTTTTCAATGAATTTATGTAGTAATTTAGCCTACTCTAGTCTTTTTTAAGAAAGTAATAATGCCATTCAGTGGCGCACACATGAATTTTTCAAGGGAGGAGGGGGGGTGTCCAGGGTCCAAAGTCCACCATTCTCGTATTCTATTGATTTTGTTGATTTTTGAGAGCAAAAAAAAAACAATAAAAAATTTATTATTCAATAAATAATTAGCATTAATTAATAAAATTAATTATTGATAGCAAATACTTAATTAAATTTTACGTACTATATACATAGCATTGTAAACCATCAAAAAAATGAAGGGAAGGTCCGGATCCAGGTACCCATTAACCATTGCCATTAACTCAACATTTTTTATCTTTGAAAATATTCATCACAACAAAATTAAATTTTAAATACCATGGGCCCTAATAAGCCTCCTTGCATTTAAAACGAATATTTCTAACATAATTCCTGGAAAATGGCTAAACTATTCAGGGATTTCTGAACACGTAAAACAAATTCTAATGTGTTTTGTAAAACTATTTTCTTCGACACGAAACGTTAGCCATTTTTAAACAGGTACAGAAAGCGGCAACGCCATGCCTTTGGACAAAGCTAACCAAACTTAATGATATTAGTACGCCATTATCACAATCATTCTAACACACAACAACGGTTATCTTTATTAATTATTCAATACCATAACTGGCAACGACCAAAACACTGATTGTTAGTAAAAACAAAGCAAAAAAATCAAGAGCAGGAACATATCGTGATTGTTAACACAAGTTCTAGCCACTGTTTTTCGACTTTAACTTCACACGCCACTTTGAAATTACATTTTTTTTTTCTTTTTTGAAAAAGTTTTTCGTGAGGTTATAGAAGTTGTTTTTCTAGGTGTTTTCTTTAGCATTTATGTTTCTGACATCTTAAAAAAAAATGTAATTTTGCTTGTGCTTTTTTGACATTTGTTTTTCAGGGAGCAAAACTAACATGAATTTTAGTAAGGAAATCCAAAAAGAAAAAAAAAATTGCGGAGACTAAACATTGCGAGAAGAAAATATTAAGAAATGAACTAAAAAAAAAAAAAAAGAATTGCATCAACTTTGAAAATGCTTCCGAAATTCTTTTAGTCTGTTAGAGAAATGTAAATTACTTCTATTTTTTTTTCTTCTGGTGACAGTGAAAAATATATTTATGAAAATATTTTTGTGTGTAAATCTTTTTGATGCAATGCTGTTTTTTGACAATACATTTCTCGCGTTTGTAGATGCCACACTTGCATTACCTGATGATTTCTGTTTCGCAGAAAATTAATGTATTTCTCGTAAACACCACAGAAAAACAGATTTCCTTTTTAAAAAACTGTCAAGAGATTTTGAATTGCTTTGACCTTACTACAAAGGAAAAAATATAAATTGTTCGCGGAAAGTTCCAAAGTTTGAATTTATTGTTATATTTATCTTTCATATTCTTATTCATACTTTTTACCTCGACTTTTTTTTTAAAAACTATTTAGAGATTCGATTCAAAATTCTTTTCGTGAAATTTCTTCAAATCGTAAATTAACTTTCTTTTCTTTTTCAAGTTTACTTAAAAATGAATTTTAAATTAGTGTGTGACCACATAAAATCTATCTTTTTTAAAAAATAAAAATATAAAAGAAAAGCAAGGAATGTTGTACATTTTGATGCCCGCCATACAGTTTATAAGTTTATTACAGAAAAATTCTAATCCTTTGATATTTTAGGAAGTAGTTTTTTTCAAGTCATGTTTAAACCCTCAATCTATGTGAAACTTAAATGTTAATTTTCCTTAAGTCAATATCTATGTTCCCCTTAATAATTCAAAAAAATGTAAAAAAAGTAGAATATATTTTAAAAATAAACCGTATATATTATAGTCACGATAGTGTAATACGAGAACTGTTGGAGATAGTCACCGCAGATTAGAATCCTTATAATTCAACAGTAAACATTCTTAATGTTGTTATTACATCTGTTTCTTGACTATTTTATTTTTTAAAGAAAAAGCCCGTTTTTATTTTTAAAATTTAACCCCTTAAGCTGTCAGTTTTTTTGCCCAAAATGTTCCAAAAAAGGCACATTTTTTATTCCATATAACTAACTAATACTTAAGAGCATGTGAAAATGCAAGAATTTTATTTTAATTTTCAATTTTAGTTTTCACACTATTTTTTATTTTTTAACTGTGGAATACAAAACCCCCTAAATATTTACTTTTATAAGTACACACTGTATGCTATGAAGAATGAGTGTGTTTCGTGTATTTTAAAATGATTTCTTTCATGCTTGCAAATAAATTCATGTAACTGTCTCTTTTTCAAACGGTTGAAGATTTTTGTGTGTAAGTGTGTGTTTGTGCATATTGATTTGAGCACACAATTTGAAGCATGGAGTAATACGAAGTCTTATATTGAAATAGGGACACATATAATATGGCTTTTTGGATTATCTTTCCATTTTAATTTCTTCTCAAGTAACAAATTGAACATCCCTGTTCTTTAACGAATATTTTCAAGAATCAAAATTCCTGCCTTCAAAAAAAAAAAAATTCCCACCTTCACCACAAAGAAAATCTATTAATCTATCTGATTCAAATAATAGAGGAGTTAATATTGATTAGAAATAAGCAAAAGAAATGGAATGAATAGAAATATCTTTTAAACAAAATTTATTTATTTCACTACGTGCGTTTGAAATTTTTAAAAAATTTTTCTGAGAACCTTAATTTTTCTAAATATATTTTATGTATCATTTATATGCATAATAATAAGATGACAAATTTTCTTACAATGAAAAGGAGGGCGAAAATTTTAAGAAAAAATTACAACTTAAACATATGAAACATTTTAATAATGCAAACAAAAGTGTACACCAATTATGCTTACATTCCTTTTAATTATTTACTTAAATAAGTGTTTTTCCTTTGAATGATTTTTTTTGGTAAGCGTATCATTTTCTAATGTATCTGAAATTTCGGAGCAAGAAATATTCTTCATACTGAAGTTTGTGGAAAATGCTACAGCTGAATTACTAACATTCAATCACTTGTCCAAAATCATTACCAATGAAAAAATAAACTATTTCAACTAATTGCTGCATATGTTCCAGAGCAGCACAATGCAAATTTAACAAGAATAACTAAATTTTCATATGAAATGTGTTCGTTTTTGAAATAGTTAAATATTTCCGACCATCTTTATGTCAATTTCAACAAGCTGTGTGATTTCTCCATTGTTCTAATTTACCAGAATTTAAATATACATTCAGTTTTCTAATTTCTTCGAACAGGCAATTGTCATCGATTTCAATATCAGGCATTTCTTTGTACAAAAACTAAACACAGTTTTTGATATCTGTAAGAGTACAAAAGGCATTAATATCTCCGATAATTCATACTGTACTGGCACATGACGTGGAACAGTTCTGCTTAGCATCTCTGAATACAGAGATTAACAGATAAGTTTTAAAATATTGAAAAGGAGGACAATAAGGAGGACATTTTTCGAAGAAGGACAGAACTTAAAAAAGGAGGACTATCCTTCCTAAACGAGGATGATTTGTCACCTTAATAATAATAAAAAATGCAGCTATAGAGATTATAACAAAAGCATCCTACACGATTTTACCTTTAAATTAAAGAACAATAGCAGTTATCGGGCAAAGATTTCACAGCCATTACCACTCCGTCAAATGTAGCCACAATAACAACATTCAAATTATAAGTTTCTTACAGATTGCATGTCTGTAGTTTGCCTTTTCATTGTTTTTATTCATATCACAAGCGTCACGAAACTTACATAACATGTACATTAAATAGAATCAGACGATAACATAACATTGTAGAGATATCATCAATTTTACAAAAATGCGGTTGCCAGAAAAACGCGTTTAAATTTGATAACAGAGTTATTTGAGCAGGTGTAGTACTTTAAACATCTGTTGCATTTTTCATAATGAGCATTTGATTGAACATGGGCAGATTTTGGGTGTTATTTTGTTAGACTTTAAAATGGTAAACTAAAAAGAAAATGCAGTGCTTAAATATGCCAATATGGTATTTTTAAGATAACCGGATGTCTAAATAGATTTTTTTTTTAAAAAAATTTATTATATATTTTACCTGCCAAAACAAATAATATTTCCTTCTTAATGCATCATTTTTTTTCAATGGGAACATATTTTTTTCAAAAGTGAAAAAGCAAGATAAAATATTGCAATTGTGATTTTGATAAATAAATTAAAACAAAAAGAAAATTACTACAGCTTTTGCTTTTTTTTTTGTAAACATACACATATATTGTGTCAAATACATACTTTCTAAAGTAAACTCCATGTGTGTGTTTATTTAGAATGTTAATTGTTTTCCAAAACAAAAACTAAATTAAATGATTATCGAAATATTTTATTTCATTTGTTCTATAAAAATTGAATATTTTGGGTACAGTTATGATGCAATTATTTAATTTTACTACCATTCTAATTTCCACAAATTACAGACGAATGTAACATTTTAAAAATACTATCTATTAGATTAAAACTGAATTTCAAAATTATTTATTGCTACAAATTTTGGCGTCTAATTTTTTGTACTAAGGCTTTATAAAAATCAGTTACCCTTCCTCTCAACTTAGCTCATCATTTCTACAAGAATTCTTATTACTACCATTTTTATCGATTTCGAAGCTTTCGCAAAATTACTTCTCTATTTTTATGGAATTATAAGTCCATTCATTTCCTTTATAACTAGCTAAAATATATTTATCCTCATTAATAAGTTTCCATTGCTTCCAACTCCAACTTGATTGTTCCATATGGTAGTTTAAGAGTTTCGGAAAATATTCTATGGCTTTCGGTCATTTTTTATCCTGTTATGGTAGCACTAATTACATTATTTTGAGATTTCTAATTGATGGATACGATTATTAATCCTAGAAAATTACATTAGAAGAATAACTTTTTGCTGCTATTTGGTTTGTGATTTTTTTAGAAATTATTTACGCTATTCTTGCTTTCTTTCGGAATCTTTCGAAGCAAAGATATTTTTTTCTTATTTATGAGGATTTTTTTATATCCATATTATTTTATATTAATGAATGCGTAACAGAGTGCATGTAATTAATCTTTTCAACTGCTTACCAACATAAATTAAAAATGGTGTATTGAAAAAAAATTAACTAAAATGTAATGATTTATATTTGGAATGAAACATGGAATAGAGAAAAATAGATAATAAGTTTTTCCCCTTAGACTATAAGTATTTATAGAAAGTTGGTCTTCGAATTATTATTCTCAACAGAAATAGATACGTTGGGCCCAAAGTTATTTTTGATTATTTACTTGTTAATTTCAGAAATACAATAATAGCTATAAATAATTAAGTTATATTGCTTTACCTATAAACAATCTCAAACAACTACAGTTGTAGTTTTCAATTAAAGAAATCAGTATCAAACAAACATCACAAACAGAGAATATAAAAATGATAAAATTTCAAACTGTAAGAAATCAAAACGTACTTGATTAAAATACTTTTTATATAAGAAATAATGTGATTGCTTTCTACAAAGTAAAAATTTAAAAATTAGATTAGAGGATTTTTTCCAATAACAAAAGTGCGCGAGTATGATTGAACAGATCTCGAACAGCATGATTGTATAATATAAGATTGCAGCTCAAAACACTAAATGTTACTATCTAAGCACGTAAATGTCAATCATGCAATTTATGAATAAATTGGAATATAAAAAGCACAAATTAAAAAAGTGTATGAGAAAAATGATTACTAAAAATCTAAGTGAAATTTTGAGATAATTAAAGAAATGGTGAATATTTCCAAAATTCTATTGCGAATGTAAAAAATTCTATTACTTGTTTTCTATCAATAATAATAATAAAAAAAATAGTGTTCACTCACTTTTATATTACTTTAAATCATCAGAAATCCAATAAATGCCAGAAAAATAAATAGACACTCGAAATATTTGAAACAACAATTCTGAGTGAATTCACTACATTTTTAAAACCTTTGTTCGACTTCTTGACATGTTTTCAGCCAAACGATTTTAACATAGCACAGCTTGCTATTTTACTTTGAACGCTTTTATTTTTTATATTACTTTATTTTTAAAAAAAAGCGCTGCAAAGCACCTGCTGAAGAGCTTGTTTCAAAATAAGATCTACAAAATATTATTATTAAAAAAAATTCTATGGGAATTTCAGCGTAATATTTCAATACAACTGCATGTTAGATGGCAAAATTTTTTAAAAATAAGTCTGTATTTTCAATACTCGTTTACATTATATTTAACTGTCAATAATTTTTTTAAGTATTTATTAACAAAATAACTTATTTATTTTAGAATTTTTCATTATCAAAATACATAGTGAATCATCCCTGCAAAATTAATTCTCTTACTAAAGGCTTTTTTCTTTTTACATTTAAACATAAAACTTTAATTTAACTAAGATAGTACAAGACAGAAAACATGTGTTTCATTCATCACATATTCAGACATTAACATTAAAACAAGTAATATAAAAATAATTTTTTTAAGTCAATTCCTGCTTAGATCACCAAAGAAAAATTTTATTTCAGCTACTTTTTATTAAATAGTTACAATTAAGATAAATATGTACATACATAGGACAGAATCACAACATTAAGGGGTAATTCATTTTTATTAATTATCATTAAAGTATCGTATTGTCATCCAAAACAATCGTGTATATAAAATTTTAGCAATTGAATGCTTTAATACGTGAGAAAAAAAATCTTTTAAAGTTTTGATCCAAGTCGCCAAAAGGGTCTCTAAATCACCAAAAATGATGCCAACGTGGATGTATTTGTAATTCTTTGAGTAATTAAGTTTTAATCAATTAATTTTTATTAATTATAATTAAATTATTCTATTGTCATCCGAAATAATTACGTATATAAAATTTCAGCTCAATTGAGCGCTTTAAAATGCATTTTATTAACGATTGAAAATTCCACCAAGACAAATAAATAAATATATAGAGAGTGTGACCTAATAGTAGGAATTGAATAATAATGAGAATAAAGAACTGGAAGTTTTAGTGAAGATTTTTGTATAATGTCTTAAGTCAGTTGAATCTATTACAAGTTATATATAGTATGCTATGTCAAATATTTAAAGAAAATTAACTTGAAAGTAAAAAAGCTGCAGTCATTCTGCTTTCTTATTATTCTTGTCGAAGAACAAAAGATAATATATTTCAATAATTAAAATGAAAATTATATTCCCCCTTCTAAGCATTTTAAAAATTAACCATATTCCTCTCATTCCTGCCAAGTGTGGCAACGGTGCCTAGAAGTTAGGGTCATAAATTCGTGGCTGGAGTGTCACTAGTGCGAGCAATAGGACCACTGAAGACTCACCGTGTAGAGTGGCTAATGTACTTTAAGTGTGTCATTGTCTGAAGTCCTCCAGCTGGGATGGTGTGGTAATTTGGAGAGGGAGTTCCCAACTCAGGTATCATATGCATCATCTGACCGTAGTTCAAAATTTTGAAGTCCAATGCCAATTCCCTCTTCATAGTTTAACAAACAAATCCTATTTAAATTTAATTAAAAATAAACTTTCTATGTACTGAAATTTTTACATTTTTTAGGTTAAGACCCATAATGAATATTATTACAACGACATCGCTTATTACTGTACAAAACTTGCCACTTTAGATGGCGAGGAGATATGTATCTCTTATATATTAAATTTTTTTAAAAATATGCTTATTGAAGACTAGGAGATGTGTTGGACAAATTCTCTAATGCTGGTATACGGTTCAAAAATATTTACCGACCCCTGATATTAATATTAACCTTATTCTAGGCACATTTTTCAATTTTTAACTAACCACACATTGTCCGTTATCATATTATTTAAATAGGTTTAAATTAAAACCAACCCCAATTTTCTCTGAGGGTGCATTGGGGATGCGGATCACTATGTGGTTCATTACAGTTTCACCAAAAATTATCGCCTTTCTGAGCCCGCCGATATTTCTCGTAAATTAAGGTTTATTAACTCTTTAGTTAAAAATACGAATACTCATATGAAGTTAAATTCTTATTTCAAAATAGCAAAAGATATCTTCTATAAATTCAATAATTTTTTTTCGATTACTTTCTGTCTTTACTTTTAAAATAAAATTAGGGTTCTAATAGGAATTATCTTCCTTAAGGTACTGATTCATTTTTTAAAAAAAACTAAAGGGTGAAATTAAATTAAATTAAAAATTTTAAAAAATTAAAGTGGAAGAGTATAATCAAGAAATGGAGGTGCCGGCTGGAGTGTATTGTTGTTTTTAATGCACTTGCAAGTGTTATAATAATTATTTCCCCCTTCTTTTGCCCTATGTATTTTTTTAATTATTTATATAATTATTATTCTTGGCTTTGTACATTTCAATTGTATGATTGTGTATATGTATTGTGAATTTGCCTTTATATATATATATATATATATATATATATATATATATATATATATATATATATATATATATATATATACTTATTATTATTTTATTCATATTTACTCTAGTGTTATTATTTCCAACTCTTATTAATTTTTATTTCCATTCTTTTTATACCTTCAGCCCTTCACTTGATTTAAATCTGCATTAGGGTCTAGAATCTGGCAATAACTTATTTATTGCACTCAGATTTAGCGCAGGCTTTGCATTTGTAAGTGCAATTTTTAGGTAAGTTACCTCTATCTTATAATGGATTTAGATATTCCTATCCATTATTTTCTATTGGTTTTTGCTCAGTGTTGCTTACATAAAAGGGGGAAGGTTGGCTGGCCAAAAAACATGTTCAACACTACTTTCATATAAATTATTTTATATAATAGCTGTCCTAAGTCAGTAATGTTTATAACACTGCAGCATCCATTTTATAATTTTTAATCTCGATTACTCTATATGTCCTTCATTGTGTGATTTTCCTACTGTCTATGTGCTTTTCGAATGTTATTGTTTGGATGTTATCTCTTGTTTGTAGAGAATTAACCTATATATATATATATATATATATATATATATATATATATATAATTTGTATTGTGTAATTATGTATGTATATCCTGATTTTACCTTTTATTTGTAATTATACATTAATGTTGTGATTCTATCTCCAATTGGTATTGTGTGGTTATAAATTTGTATTGTGAATGTGCTTTTGGTTGTGTTGTGCACTTCCATGAAAATCTGAATTAAGATTTTTTCAATAAAGACTAAACGCGGGGGTGATTTCTTCCCGGGGAATAGGCTTGTAGCTCTAAACCCCTTTTAGTTGAGATCGGTTCCCCTGGATATTCTGCCAATAGTTTTAGTGTCGTTTTATAGTAGGACGTCAAAAAAACATTTACTCAGTCATTACCTACAAAGGAAAAAGGGAATGGTCTTCATCTCTATATTATTCAATAGGATATTTTTAGAACATTCAAAGAAGTACTCCACTTCATTCTGTATTTAATCCACATTTTGTAACAAAAATTGATTTCATCACACAATTTAACTCTGTTCCAATGGTTGCTCGAAATTGCTCAGTACAAGAAACTGAGATGATGAATGATGTAACATAAAACTCCATTAGTGCGACAAGAGGAAAAGGTTTGTATTCCGGCATCTTTTTTCAACCAACCTTAGGAACACCTTCAAATACATGGAGTAAGAACTTCAACCCCTACAAGACGTCATCAATAACTTCCAAAGACTTTTTCGTTTTACAACCCTTCGAATTTATTACTATTACTATTTCTTCTTAGTTAGTTACAGAAAAAAAAATCTGAAATGGAATGAAAAAAAGGGATTTAAAATCGAAATTCACACATTTTTTTTTCAAATTCCCCTGTAGCAGCCTCTATAAATGGTGCAACCAAAGAAAAACTTTCCATGCTATCTTGCATTAGGTATATGAGCTCATTAATCACTGAGTGACAGTCTGAAAATTAAGAAAGCTTGATTTTTTTTTCAGACTCTTCTTTAATAATTTTTTCCTTTATATTTTCTTCTATTATTAAAAGTTGTTATTAACTCAATGGGATTCTTAAAAGAAATTTAAATGGTTCGAATTATTAAGGGATCTGCACGTTATCGCTTGTCTGGGTTGAGTTGACGTGGGCTGTTTAATGAGTTTCTAAATTGTTGCCTTTATTCCTTGATAAAATTCATAGTTTTTAAAAGAGGGAGTATTAATTTTATCCTCTGACTTAAGATATCTTAGAAAATATGAGCACAGACTCTTTAAATAGCAATTTGTTATGTATATCAGAAAGAAATGACGTGATTTAGTTATGTTATTGTTGATTGAAAATTACCTTGAAAAATATCGAAAATTTAGAACAAAATGTCTGAGATATATTGCTTATTGTAATAAGCAGTCTTGGATGATTAATTTGTTATTTGTTAGATGTTTTAAATTTTAAAATGTCGACACCATCCTGAGTTTGGTGTCGTGGATCATTAATTTTAGGTTGTGTTGAAGTGGTTTCTCATTAATCTGGATTATATTAATGACTTTCGGAATCTTGTCTTTAGATATAAAGTATTTAACAAAGTGTTAAAATAGTACTTGTTGACTATCCATCTTTGTTCACATTCAACATTTGTTTTAATGTTTACTTTGTAGAGACGTGTTACAAACAATTTTCGTACTACAGAGAAAGAACAAAAACTACTCTACATCTGATTCTACAGCAGCTCTTCCTTTGTGTTCTGTTTTTATTTTTTCTCGGCAAGTAGTCTGCCATTGATTACTGTTACCTGTGTATGCATTATAGCTCTTTACCAAAGATTAATTTAACCAGTAATTCATATGTAAATAAAAACATTTCCTTCAACTTTGTGGTATTATCTTGGTTAAAATTTACAAACGTTCTCTGAAGTTTGATATGTTTTGGAAAAAAAATATATTTTCAAATCATTTGAGAATTTCTTATACTTAATTTGGTAATAAAGCATTTTATATTAGATGGGAAAAAGAAAATTGAATATGTTTGTCAAAATAAAATTTGTATTTTATTTTGAAAACTATTATTTTATATTATAAGGCAAAATATTTTATGAAAAATATTTCTCACATATTTAAAAGAATTTTTCTGTCAACTGCTGCAAGATAAATATTTCATTGCCCTTTTTTGTGTGTGAAACATTTGATATTAATAAGTTTATCATGAAGTATTAATAAAAAATTCCTCTGAAAAAAATCAAAATTTATTCTTTTCATAAAAAGGCATTAAGTCAATGTATATATTAACACCAAAAGAGTTTTATGAAACCTTTAGTTCGTTTAATTATGTAACGTGTTAATTATTAATTTTTTAACACTTTATTCTTCAAATTTTTTTAGGAATTTCTTCTTCATTTTGATTTTCTTTTTTTGACACACATAAATAATAATCCTCTTCTTTAAGGATCCTATTTCAGTCAGATTGTTGGTGAATCTATGTTTGGTTCAAGAGATTTTTGTAGAAATATACCAAAGGGATACCTCAGGGATTCAACAAAGTTTCTTAAATGGAATAAGGATTCTCTT
>BMAV01022108.1:12563-24745 GCA_019973955.1 Trichonephila inaurata madagascariensis | reverse complement strand
CTTTCTTGTGAAAGATTATTATTATTACATCATTAATTTTTCTTTTCATTACTCTTTCATCCTTATTATAATTTTATCACTTAATTAGAAGGTATTCTGTACTGTAAGAGTAAATAAATTGCTAAACTTTAAAACTTTTTAAAGGTTTTATAGAAGTAAGCATATTTCACAAGACTTAAGTAAGAAACTCGAGAATCCTACTTAAAATAATGGATACACCATCATGATTACTCTTCACAAATATAACGCTTAAAGAAACTTACTCTGATGGCCGTTGCAATTACAACATCAGGAATGAAAGTAAGTAACAAAACTTTGCTTGTGTACGTACATAGCATAGTAGCAGAATACATGACAAAATTCGTAAGGCAATTTTGGAGAATAAAGGTCGTATCACACATACACGTTTCAAGCAATTTTTCCTCCAATTCGTGCAATTTTTACTCAGTTTCCATAGCAACAGCTTTAGAACTACTTTTTGCTGGTTAGCTCAAAAAGTTGTTCCAAATAAAAGTTGCTTGAAATTCTAGCCAATAGGGTTCTTCGGCGCCCTACGACATAAACAAGATGGCGGCTTCGGTTTCGTCTACCACATCAGATATGCAGTACAATATTTTAACGGCGTATAACATCTTAATTAGGATGGTGCTCCATTTCTGCTTACATCCATCAACAAAAGCGCAAGCGAAATAAAAGAAATAATTTTGGATGTTCATTTTCCGAAGCAGAAAAATCGGCAAGTAATTTTTCAATGTGGAGATAGAAGGCGGCTGACGTCAGAGCATGTCATTTTGCTTACGGCAACCCTTCCTCCTCAGATTAGACCAAAAATTGGAACAAAAAGTTGAATGGAAAATGTACGTGTGATACGGTCTTAAGGAATTCAAAATTAATACACCTAATATTCGCCTCTGGGTTCTAAGACAACTCTAACCCAGCGTTCTTTGTAGGGACAAAAAGGGCAATTCCTTCTTTTTTCATGACTACCATCTATAATAACCATAAATAATTAAAAAATACAAATTAAAATATTATAAAATATGTATTGTCGATGATAAAGAACATTTGTCTGTGAGGCGGGACACTAAAACGTACGGGGGAATATCAGTCTGATAGACGGAGAAAGATAAGAAATATCGCATATTCCCTGAGTTTAAAAATATCGACAAGTACGACCACATGTTCCTCTCACTGGGTATAGTCCAACTGAAGATGTCAAGGCAGCCCACCCCAGAAATCACATCACAGAGTTATCTACAGCCATCAAAGCAAATCGTCGACGTCTGAGAGACGGATGCACCAGTCAGAGGGATAAGGCACTCACGCACACTTATAACACATTATTATTATAAAGCACTCAAGCACTCACTTATTACACATTATTATTATAAAGCACTCAAGCACTCACTTATTACACATTATTATGTTAAAGTACTCACTTATTACACATTATTAGGCTAAAGTACTCACTAATACACATTATTATTATAAAGGCACTCACTTATTACACATTATTATTATAAGTTACTCACACACATTTATTACACATTATTATTATAAGGCACTCACACTTATTACACATTATTATGTTAAAGTACTCACTTATTACACATTATTATTATAAGGCACTCACACACACACACTTATTACGCATTATTATTATAAGACACTCACTTATTACACTTATTATTATTAATCCACACAAATAGTGGTGGAATATATAATACTGGTGCCATATATACAGGTATTTTCAATAATATTAAGCCTTATACCCTTTAACAACTAACTTTTTTTTTTTTTTTTTTTTGGAATCTGCTTATAATATTGTTTAAATAAGGAATCTCACCTCTCTCTTATGAGGTTTTTACTACACTATTGTTATACAATAAAAAATTATCATAGTTTGAACGGAATACCTGCTGAGCCTATGACGTAATGGGGGTTTTCGCAATCCTATCATACCGTGCACTAAGAGACTAACTATATAATTAAAATATCTTTTAATTTGTGAAATGTGTTTCTATTGATATTATATTTTAAATAAACTATTTCTCTTTGTGATTTACTTGGAACAACAGTAAGCCATACTCGTCACTACGTCATTTTATATTTTAAGTTGAAGGTATCCGACTACGTTCGGAACCGTGATTTTAAAAAAGCGTATCAATGGATAATTTTCATGATATTTAGTGTCACTTAGATTGGAATACATGTATAAAATTGTTTTAAGGACATTTTGACAAAAAACATTTATTTAAATACAATATTTTGGCAAAAAATTAATTTAGAACAACCTTTTTCAAATTCCTTTTTTTAATAATAATAATATTTGTGTGTGTGTGTGTGCTTATATAAAGTAAAGACTTCTCCAGAGAGTCTGAACTATTTTTTTAAAAAAATTCACAATATTTTCAGAGTTACAACCCATTGAAATAATTATCAGAGGTTTTTTTCTTAAAATTTCTCCCCTCTGTTGTCGTAACACATGGATAAACACACTTGTAAGTTATATATTTCAAAAACTCTAGTTGAGCCTCTGTACAGAGGTCTGAGCTACATACAGGCAAAATATTATTACAATAGAAGCATTTTTCACAAAAGGAGAATATTTTGAAAATGGATCATTCTATGTTCATTTTTCAACAACATATTGTACTTAATTTTTTTTTGTAATACTATTCTTAAAACAATTTTATATACATTTTCTAATCTAAGTGACACTAAATATCATAAATATTACCCATTTATACGCGTTTTCAAAATCACGGTTCCGAACGTAGTCAGATACCTTATGCATTCTTTCTATATTATGAAAGAATTTTTAAAAAAAGTAAATTTAGTTTCAGTAATCCATTTTTCTTTCTTTTTTTTGTACAAGTTATTTTATATATACCGCTTTTATGAAATCAGTTTTAGTTGGTTTTTAAGGATTTTCTTTTTAATTCATCAATTTTCTTTTCTATTTGCATTTCTTACTTCAGTGTTAAATTCTATTATTTTACCATCATATAGTTTTATCCTTCTCAGTATGGACAAAAAAAAAAAAAAATCGAAACACTCATCGTTTCATACGAAAGAGTGTTTTTTCACCTGCAAATATCGTACGCATTTTTAATAACAGGCACTCTCTGTTGAAAATGGTTTTATAAGGGAGGAAACGTGATTTCAAATTCCGTCTTTCAGAATCTTCAAAGAAAATGCTTTCAGGAAAAATCCTCTTCAATGGAAGGTAACACATTTAAATTTTGAGCGTTTGCACATTACAAATTCAAATTGGTTTTAAGTTTTCTTTTTCTTTCTTTTCTTATTTCCTTATCACAATCTCCTCGCTTTCATCATGCTATTCATTCCTTTTTTGCTCTAACTCAGCGATGAGCCTTGGTTGGATTTGTTTTTGCATATTCGAATTTTTTTAAAAGAAATATTTATGAAGAGAATATTGTAACGAGATAGGGAATCGGTGCTTTGAGTATTATTCTCTTTCGATGTACGTAAATGTTATGAATTGATTTTTTTTCACTTCGCATAATATTTTTTGAATTATATCTTATTCTATCCCATGGAATTTTGAGCTCTATCACTTACATAAACGTATAACTTGAGCTAAAATATTTTAAAAAAATATTCTAAAAATACTACTTTCCTAAATAAAACATACTTGAAAACATTTTTCCTAACTTATATGACAAAATAGGTTTCCTTATTTTCTTCTATTATAAGAAATGTACTAAAGAATTTTTTATATATAAAAAGTAAGGATATTTGGATGATACTAAAGTAAAAACTTTACATATAGCATATGATATACAAATAATAATATAGTTGTTATATGATACAAAAAAATAAAGTAAAAAACCATTTTATTTATTTGAGGAAATATTCTCAAATTCAGCAAGTGCAGAATTACATTTAAAAATCTCCTTTATAATTTTAAAATAAAACAATTGAAAGTTTTCTTGTTTGAGACAGCCACACATGCTCGTGTTTTATACTGCTTGATGTTGTGGTGGAATTTAGTCCTTGAAAACTTGAAGCTCACACACATAACTAAGCAAGGATGTAATTTTCTAAGTCAAGTAAAACTTTCAAGATGCCATTAAATTTCTTACTGGTTTGATTATCGCATGCATCACACACACACATTTTAATTATTAGGTTTATACGTAATAGTATTCAAATGTTCCCCGACTGAGTCTATAACTTAAAAAATATCACCAATTGCTGAAACATATCCTCTTTCAAAATAAGACCCTTGAGTAACAACACACTTTTTCTATAGCTTGTAAAGCTCATCGAAACATTTCTGGAATACATTTTCAGCCATGTCCTTTAATTCAGCCAGCGATGCACTTTTTTCATTTGCAGATTGACATTGATGACCCTGCAAGTGACGTGCTAGCTCAAGAAATATTCTAAATTTTCATAGAGCGAAATCAGAGGAGTAAGAAGTACGTGGCAAAACAGTTGTTTTTATTTTCACCCCGTCGTGTTGTTTGAAGCATATTCTTATGTGCCGCCGCAGAAAACCTTTCAAAGTTTTCAACTGTGCGAGAAGTCTATAGACATCCAGAGCGCTTGTCGTTTTCGACACTTTCCCTGCCTTCTTTGGAACATTGATGCCACTCAAAGTCTTGTGTTCGTAAAAATGCATCACTGCCTTAAACATGCTTTTATTTTTCGTAAGTCTTCGTAACATTCTTTTCCAAGTCAACACACACAATTGATATTATTCTCTGCTCAATAAACTCAGTTTCTTTCAATCGCCGGCTACTAAATGCATCCACCTGCAAAATACGGTGCCGCGTGGCAAGCCATCGACCACGTGATTTTTGACAAACCTTTTTAGAAGAGAGGAGGAATTCAACGACGCAGAAGTGTTATCGTATTCGCTCTACTGCAAAAAAAAAAAAGAAAAAAAGAAAAGGAAAACGAGTCTTACAGTAGTTGCATATGATGTGTAACATATGACATGTTATCGTGGTAAATACGCATTATTAACTTTTTTTCCTAAAAAAAATATAAAAATAGGGTATGATTGGAAATAATTTTCTATCGAATAATTATATCTTTAATGAAAATTGTATTTAATTAACTACAGGAGTAATGCAATATTTTACCAAAAATAATTATCCTTGTTCAATTTGGGGAAGAGCGGAGACAATAGACTTATGGTAACTAAAACATGATACATATACTTGTGATTTCAAAGTATTTAAAAACCGTTGAAAAACAGCGTCAATAACAGCACCACTGTTAGCAGTCGAAACATTTTGATTTATGTTCATTTCGAGCTTGAGTTCATCATTCATAAAAGCTATGAGCGGCTCAGCTTTTGGTAAACTGAAGTTAAAGTTAAAATCACCACTCAAAATCAGGGGAAGCGAGTCATAACTTTTTTAAAAGAGCAGAACCACCCTCGTTATATGGTAAAAGTACAAAATGCAGGAAATCTTTAATTTTGTTTTTTAACCGTTTGACTCCAAGAAATGTATACGACCACCGAAATCACTCTTTGTCCATTTTCAAATAAGCATTCTACCGCACTTATATCCCCCAATATCGTTACTAACGGATTTAGAGTCAAGCACTCGAGTGCTTGATGGCTATTAGAGTTGGACCCACATGCGAGGGTAGAGAAAAGATACTGTCACGCACTCTCATTGGTCAAATCAAGTAGCGCGCGCTTACGTCACATCCTGTTACACACATCCGTCGCTTTTCACGAAATCACTCCCACAAAGACCAGCAACCGAGAGGAAAGATGTTACACATAAAAAAATAATAATAACGTTACAGGCTCATTACGGGATCTTTTGAATCCAACCTCGTATACTTGCTGCGTTCAAATTTAATAATTCCCACCAGCTTCTTTATACATCACAAAGACTTATTGCGTTGTTATTTAAGTTTTTCAACCGAAAGAACTTGGATCAAATGTGCATAGATAATCAAATAAGGTTTAGGAAAAACTGCGAAACTGTATTTTGTTAACAATTTCTTTATTTGAAAGCATCCTTTTAATTATAATACCCGTGAAACTTCAATTATTTTTCATAATAAATCATAGGAAATTGTTTTCATTTCACCAAGGACAAAATCATGGAAATAATATTAGATATTTTTATTTCTATTACATCTTTTCTGTGACTATTTCGCTTCAAATTTCTGTGGCAAAACAACTTCAAGTATTGCTTTCTTTTTCATTAAAATATTGTAACATTAAATGGAATTTTTAATGAGGAAATCAACCTATTCGAAAAATATTCTTTACATCGATATTTTAAACGAGTTTTAGCTTCATTTAGCGGCCACACTTTATACTCCTTAATCAAAAGAGGGTACTTCACAACTTCAAAGCTTTTGCTGAAAGTTGTTTTTTCAAAACCCACTTCTGTTTAAACCTAAAAGCTAAAAATCTAAAAATAAAGCTAATTAGGTAGATATTTCGATAAATGGTCTAAAATTAGAAGTGGATGTTGTCTAATGGCAGATTCTCTCTTCCACTTCCTACCCTACCCCTCCAAACAAAAATTCAGAGAGTAAGCAGTAAACCTCTTCAAACTGCTAGAAGAATTAAAGCCTAATAATAGTCAATGTTGAATAAATTTTCGAAACTAAAAATATTAGAACAATTACAAAGATTCGCTTCGTGCTTCTGAATTTTATTAGTTTTGATAGAGCCTATAGTGAGCAAACTTTCGAGTATAAAATGTCTCACGTATTGGAAAGTGAATGTATCATTAGTAATTGAAATGGGAGAAAAAGAATTGCACAAGTTTGCCTTATACTTTCCAATTATGAAGAAAAATATTGTTTTAAGAGGCTGTTTTTTTAAAAATAATAATTTTTGTTCTAATGATTCTGTGAAAGTTTAAAGCTGCCTCAATATGGAAAAGTTAGAAATATTTTGAAATACTTTTGAACCCATCTAATTATGTAACAATAAGCTACCCTCGAGGTCTTGGATTGTGATGAAAAGAACTGTAGCTCCTTTTCATCACAATCGTCTAACGCGCACATGGAATGTTCTCTAGACACGATGATGGGCAGTTCAATTCACATTACACCTCTTCACACCAATTATTTCCGCCGAAGTGGTGACCCAAGAATTAAACACAAGATGGAAACGCATCATATCTCTATTCGTATATTATGAACATCATGGAGAGTCTAAGATATTCCCAATAAATAACATTTTTGTTATTCAAGCAGCTTCAGTGCACGTGTCAACCAGACCCAACATCTCAACAAGAAACAGATTTAACAGAAAAACGTTCTAAAGACACTCAAACCTGTTGTAGATGTGTATCAATTGCTGTATAATGGCTGTAAAAAGCCACCTTCTCTAAGAGACATCCTTCTCTCGCTTAGAAAGTCCATCAACAACAAAAAAACTATTTTCTTCTCTAGGTAGGGGGTATGCAGCTACCTCTTGTTACGTAAGTCGCAAACAACAAAACAAAGCCTTCAAAGCGCTTAACGAACGGCATGAAAAAGTAAACATTTTCGTCCCTGTCATTTAAGCAATACACCGAATAATCTCTGACCGGTTGGACAGTGGTTAAAATAAACACTTTTGAAAAGGTCAACAGCTTGACACTAAAAATCTTATATTAAAAATAAAATTAAATACTTTATTTGAGAATAAAGTCGCATGCTGTAATTAATTTACATAAATTTTATTTAATTATTTCTGTCCTACAATATTTAGAAATGTCTTTTCCGTGAAATAATGTTCGTAATTAAAAAAAACGTGAAGTAATTCTTTAAAAAATGTTGAAAATTGTTATGAAAATTTAAATCAAATTCAAAAACGTTGATTAAATAGTGGAACGCGATGTTTATTGCGCTGCATAGGTTTTTATTCTAATTTTAAAAATCTTCTCCAATACTCTTCTTATGTTACTTTAAGCACATTAATTTTACTTTGAAATTGAATAAAAATACCGAAAGGAAATTGGAAATTCGAATCTTTTTTTTGCGTCACCACTCCCGTTTTTCCTCTTGATTACATAATACAACAGTCACACCAATACACCAAGCGAGAGAAATCCGACTCCTACCAAGAAATTCAATTTATGCATTTCCTGTTTTTAATAAAAGTCATCCGGAATAAAATTTCGCAGAAAGAAAACCCGAAACCCAAGCACGCCAACTGAAGATAAACCTGTCAGAAGTGTGGGAGGGTAGCAGGGCCAGAAAGTCGCCTTCAGGCGTATAACTTCTTGGGACTTTAATTAAAATCCCGTAGCTTAACCTTTGGCGGGATCCAAAAACAGAAACTGGAGCTTTTAATCAATTTGCCATTCAAAACGAGTCCGAAAATTTAATAAAATGCCTCTTCGAGGAAAAGAGCTTCTGGCAGCTGCTACGGTTATAGCGAGGCAGATGTTTTGTGGTTATTTTAGGCCTTGTTTACATATTATATATTCCGGATTTTGTGCGAGCCTTAAAATAAACATAGTGTTTTAATGCATTGTTGATGTTATCATTGTAACTCTAGAGAAATAATTCCTTGTTTTTTTTTTGTTTTTTTTTTAAAAGGAAAAAAGAGTTGTGTATTTATATTTAAAGTTTTTCAAGAGGTTTTGTTGACATTGTATTACAACGTTGTTATGCTTGAGTTTGTGGCATTATTTATATTTATGAAAATAAACATGCAAGTATTTGAAAGAAAGAAATTGTTATAGATAAACATCTTTATAGGGGGGGAAGGCAAAAAATTCTGTAAAAATATCACTTGTTAAGTTTTTGAACTTCACAAATTTTGACGGTAGAAATGACGTAAAAAACCGGTTTAATTTGTCTTTGCTTTTAGTTTTATAAGATAACAACAATACATTTAAAAAACATTTTATACTTCTTGCATAAATCTTTAAAAATCTTGTAAAAAACTTTATTTTTAATGAAAAAACTCTCATTTCCATTTCTAAATTTGCTGCAATTCGCCTCAAATTTTCCTGAATTGGTTGACATATACACGTTATGCATATTAAAATGCATGGGAATCCAACCAAACATCTGCAATTTCATAATGTTATTGTTAATTATAGAATATTTATAACTGGTTACTTAATTAAAAACAATACTGTTGCATAATAACTCAAGTTTTTGGGTGATGTTTATTTCAACCGGAACTTTTTTTACACTATTAATACTGGACGCGTACTTAATTGGTACAATATGTAACTTTTTTCAATGACATAAAAAGTTATTATTTCCATTATTTAATGATATGCCCTGTGTGATCTATACATATTTAAAGCTACATATTTGATAATTAAAAAATAAAGTATTCTGTGTCTCAATTCTATGAAAAATTATCATTTAGAATCCTGAAAATATAAAATACTAGATCAATATCGTTTTTGTCAATGGACCAATTTCATGTGACGTCTACTCTCACGAGATATATATATATATATATATATATAACTACAATCACACGTCTTCCAAACCAATCAGCTCGCTCGCTTTCAAGTTTCCAGCTTTCGCTTTTTACAGAAATTTCTATTAGAGAAAAATATATTCGTCAAAAATAAAAAGGCACATAGGTAAACACCCAAAATAGACTTGATTTAAAAGTGCACGTGTAGCATAAGAACTTTAATTTTTAAAAAACTTTTGGAAGAATCTTAATACTTGAACTCCTTTACCAAATTATCAATTTCGAAACTGAATTTTGTTTTTCCAAGTACAAGTCCAATATCAATTTTGAATTCGATGTAGAACATGTGATTGCATTTATGATGTAACTATCATGAACTTAGCCATTGACTATACTTTAACCCTCTGACCGGAACATCCGTCTCTCAGACGGGGATGATTTGCTGTGATGCCTGTAGATATTACTGTGGTGTGATTTTTGGGGTGGGCTGCCTAGACATCTTCAGTTGGACTCTACCCAGTGAGAGGGACACATGGTGGCGATTTTTTTTTCAACTCACGATATGTGCGATTTTTCTTATCTATCACCATCTATCATACCGATATCCTTATAGTATTTTCGTTTTTGCTATTATTATTTTTAATTATTTTTGCATAAATATAAATAATTTCCAATCAGTTTTTATAAAAATACTAGTCACGATTTTTGCGATAAAAATATATTAATATAGTGTGCCTTATATAAAGACTTAAATATTAAAAATTCTACTCAATTTCATAAGCAATAAGGACATTTAAAACAGTCCTTTAAGTAATAAAATTTAAAAAAATGTTGCGTATCCGTCTGTCAGACGGATGTTTCTAAGAGCGACAAAAAAAAATTGATGTTCTGGTCAGAAGTTTAAAATCAATACATCCGTCACCCTCAGTAGTATTAGTATAAAGTTAGATGCAGTGGCAAAACGGAGAACATTAGCCCCCTCCCCTGCAAAGTCAGGTTTTGTGCTCCAAGCCGAATCTTACAATGGGTAGTAAGGCTTTAAGCCCCCTAGAATCTGAGACCCCTTTAATGCGGGGGTGCACCTTAGGCTACTGGTTATATGGTCTTGAACAGCTGTACTCCGATGTAGAATTTGCTATGTTATGGATACAAATGTTAATCGGTTTCATCCTGAAGATTTTAGCTAAGATGCGCAAAACTTAAAAAGCACTTTCATGTGACACATATAGGAATTGAACTTACTGTTTCTTCTTACAGTTGGGAAAATTAAGTGTAATAGACAGACTGAGTAAAAGGCTTTTTGTTTGCGCTACAAAAAGTTTAATTATTTTAACTAAATAGGGTAATGCACAAGACTATTAATTGTATTTTATATGAAATAGAACTACAGGAACAAAATTTTCAAAAATTAGAAACAACACATCAATGTTCATTGGTATTTTTAACCCCTTGCGTACCATGTAACCATTAGTGGTTATGTAGTAAGGAAACGATGAAATTAGGGATTTCGTCAAATCCCTAACGGA
This sequence comes from Trichonephila inaurata madagascariensis, assembly GCA_019973955.1. Taxonomy (NCBI): domain Eukaryota; kingdom Metazoa; phylum Arthropoda; class Arachnida; order Araneae; family Nephilidae; genus Trichonephila; species Trichonephila inaurata. Next base: position 13,831 of record BMAV01022108.1, on the reverse strand, counting down.
GATGATCAATTCACGCAAGATGTTAAATTAACGTCTCTTTTTGATGTCTTTTCCCTGTTGTAAAAAAGTGAATTAGTTAAATCCCCGAACTGTTTCAGTGAAATGATGAAATGAAACAATATGCCACTTTTTGGAGCTAGGGGACTGATATTTAGGGGATCGTAATAACTTTTATTATGGTTGGGATATGCTGGGACGCATCCCCCCTGGTCCATTTCCACTCCCTCTACAGCTTTTTGGTCAATATCTCGACACCCGAGCCTCACAGTCCATTCGGACCTGGCTCATTCGATCCCTCTCTAACTGCTCTTGCAGTTTTATTAATTTCATGCTCATAGGGCTATTCCTTACATAATTTTTAATTGTTTTAAACTTTTTAAATTTTTTAAATTTATTTAAATCCACAATATCTTGGCTCCTGTTTCAGTTTCGGACTTGAGATTTGAACGAACTGTTCCACTCGTCGCGATCCATCCAGTCATATACTTGACTCCCATTGGGTAGGCATGGGAAGGGCTTAAGCACTAAAATATCATGCTCCCATGTTAATCCTCGGGGGTCTCAAAAAATTTTCCCCCCCCCCCCCTAAGGAGTTGAGCTTGGGACTTGATTTTTAAAGGTCCACCCTATTTTCGTGTATGCACGAGCTTTACGTGGAATTGGCCCCCTCTGGTGCTCCCCTCTACAGGGCTTCCCCATTAAAAACTTGAATCCTATGTTACCTTGGTCGACCGCATCGGCTGGATTCGATTGTTCTCCCTATGAGCTATTCAAATACGTAATTCTATCCCAATAACCCCATTCCTTCCTTCCATTTCACGTTTTTAAACATTTTAAAAAATTTTAACATTTTTAAATTCCCCATAGCTCCGAGGATTTTTGACCTGTATGGTTCCGAAGTACAAGGACTCAATCTCCGAGGTGTCTCCCCCTCCCGTGAACAGCATTTTGCCAATGAAAATCCTGACTAGATCATTTCACTGAAACAGTTCAGAGTTTGATAAAATCACTTACTTTCATCATGGAAATGACACTGAAGAGACGTTATTTTAAAATATTGTCAAAATGCTGTCCAGGGAGGGAGGAGACACCTGTGAGGTTGAGTCCTTGTACTACGAACCATACAGGTCAAAAATCCTCGTAGCTATGAGAAATTTTAAAAAATTTAAAATTTTAAAATAGTTTAAAAACACAAAATGGGGGGAAGGAATGGGGCTATTAGGATAAAATTACGTATTTGAATAGCTCATAGGGAGAACAATCGAATC
>BMAV01022108.1:0-11840 GCA_019973955.1 Trichonephila inaurata madagascariensis | reverse complement strand
TACAGGTTCTATCCCGGTTTCTCCCCGTTACTTTCTAAAAATAGTCGTTGGGGGGAAGGATAACCAGATTGGGTAGCTCTTTCGAGCTTTGACCTAGGATTTTGAATAACTGGAATGTGTTATGACTAAAGATCGCTTAATATTTCGTATTTCAAAAACTATGCGTGTTGTTTTATGATAGTTGTAAGGAAATTTTTTTATATTTGTAATAAAAATAATTTTCAATATAAAAAGTGATATCTCTAGTACAAGGAAGAATATTTTCTTGATTTCTTATGAAATTGGCTCTTCATAGTATTTCAATAATAAAATATAATAACGTACGATGGATTTATAAACTCCAATATATTACTTTATAAATTTTAGTAACACCAAAAATAAAAAATTGTTTTACTTAATAATGTATTCTGAACTTCAGAATAATAAAATTTATTTTTTTATAAATGACAGAGCTGATGATTACTTTTTCCCTCATTATTTTTCTAAAAATTGTTTTTCTATCATAATATACCTGAAACCTTATGTGAAAAAGTTTTTTTTTTACCCTTTCGGATTAAAATTTTGTATATCTAAATTATATTCAGAGTTAATTGTTATTCAAGTTATAGCGCTTTAAATACGAAATTGAGAATTTTATCTACATTAAATAATATTTTTATCCTTAGATGTTCTAATAGCTTATAGATTGTGTATATATATGTCGCAGGGAAACGATGAAATTTTTTTTTTAGGGCTTTCGTTGAATCCCTAAAGGAGATAATCAATTCACGCAAGACGTTACAATAACGTCTCTTTGATGTCTTCTTCCTGTTTTAAGTAAGAGTGAATTAGTTAAATCCCCGAACTGTTCTAGTGAAATGAAAAAAATATGCCTCTTTTTTGGTGCTAGGGGGACTGATATTTGGGGGATCGCAATAACTTTTGTTATGGTTAGGATCCGCTGGGACGCATCCCCCCGGTGCATTCCCCCCTCTACAACTTTTTGGCCAATATCTTGACACTCGAGCCTCACAGTCCATTCGGACCTGGCTCATTCGATCCCTCTCTAACTTCTCTTCCAGTTATTATAATTTCATACTCACATAGGGGTATTCCTTATATAGTTTTTATAATTGTTTTAAACTTTTAAAATTTATTTAAATCCGCAATATCTTGACTCCTGTTTGAGTCTTGGACTTGAGATTTGAACCAACTGTTCTACTCGTCGAGACCCATCCAGTCATATACTTCACTCCCATTGTGTAGGCATGGGGAGGGCTTAAGCACTAAAATATCATGCTCCCATGTTAATCATATGTGTGGGGTCTGAAAAAATTTCACCCCCTAAAGAATTGAGCTTGGGACTTGATTTTTGGAAGTCCGCCATATTTTCGTGTATGCGCGAGCTTTACGTGGAATTGTGGCCCCCTCCGGTGCTCCCCCCCTACAAGGCTTCCTCATTAATAACTCGAATCCTATGCTACCTTGGTTGACCGCACTTGCTGGATTCGATTATTCTCCCTATGAGCTCTTCAAATATGTAATTTTATCCCAATAGCCCCATTCCTTCCTCCCCTTTTCACGTTTTTAAACAATTTTAAAAATTTTTAAATTCCCGATAGTTCCGAGGATTTTTAACCTAAATGGTTCGGAAGTACAAGAACTTGACCTCAGAGGTGTCTCCCCCCACCCTTGGGCAGCATTTTGCCAATATTTTAAAATAACATTTCTTCAATGTCATTTCCATGATGAAAGTAAGTGATTTTTTTCAAACCCTGAACTGTTTTAGTGAAATGATGAAATGAGCTAGTCAGGATTTTTGCATTAGCAAAATGCTGTCCAGGGAGGGGGAAGACACCTGGGAAGTCGAGTCCTTGTACTTCCGAACCATACAGGTTAAAAATCATCGGAGCAATCGGGAATTAAAAAAATTTTAAAATTGTTTAAAAACGTGAAATGGGAGGAAGGAATGGGGCTATTGGGATAAAATTACAGATTTGAAGAGCTCATAGGGAGAATAATCGAATCCAGCAGGTGCGGTCGACCAAGGTAGCATAGGATTCGAGTTATTAATGGAAAAGCCCTGTAGGGGGGTTGAGCATCGGAGGGGGCCAATTCCACGTAAAGCTCGCGCATACACGAAAATATTTCGGACCTCCAAAAATCAAGACCCAAGCTCAATTCCTTAGGGGGGGGGATTTTTTCACACCACATAGGATTAACATGGGAGCATGATATTTTAGTGCTTAAGCCCTCCCCATGCCTACACAATGGGAGTCAAGTATATGAATGGATGGGTCTTGTCGAGTAGAATAGTTGGTTCAAATCTCAAGTCCAAGACTCAAACAGGAGCCAAGATATTGTGGATTTAAATAAATTTAAAAAATTTAAAACAATTAAAAAACTATATAAGGAATACCCCTATGAGCATGAAATTATAATAACTCTGAAAGAGCAGTTAGAGAGGGATTGAATGAACCGGGTCCAAATGGACTGTGAGGCTCGGATGTTGAGATATTGGCCAAAAAGCTGTAGAGGGGGTGGGAATGCACCGGGGGGATTGCTCCCAGCAGATCTTAACCATAACAAAAGTTATTGCAATCCCTCAAATATCAGTCCTCTAGCACCAAAAAAGTGGCATATTTTTTTCATTTCATCATTTCACTAAAACATTTCGAGGATTTAACTATAATTCACTTATAACAGGGAGAAGTCATCAAAGAGACGTTATTGTTACATCTTGCGTGAACTGATTATCTCCTTTAGGGATTTGACGAAAGCCCTAATTTCATTGTTTCCCTGCGACATATACAGCTGTAATAATATTACAGGTATTGAAACCAAACATTTATAATCATGAAGTGAAAATATGTCATTTATAAGTTAATTAATATTATGTTGGGTTCCATTTGGATTAGCGTTTTCACTGCAAGAAATTCTCATAAAGTAATAAATTTTCTTGATTTGTTTATTTCACAATGATTGTGATGTTCTTTAATTACGCTATGCCGTAATTGTGATTCGCTTCAGTACAATACGCAAAAGGAGGTTTACAAGACATAAAAGTGATTCTAACCCCAAGTAGCAGTTCTTATTTCGCTATGTTTTTAGATAATGTTGCATCCGTCTTTATTATCCAATTTTATATTTCTAATTTAGAGTGTTATACATACGTCTAATTGCTATTTTTAAAGTGGCTTATTTTTAATGACTTAAAGAAATTACTAACTGAAAACCTGTCGCACCTTTTCGTTAATCGAGGGTTTTGGGCGACCGACCTCGTAATTATGCGCCATGATCAAGTGACGAGAACGACACCTGAGGTAGCATCCCCCACCCTCTACTCTTTGAATCTCCAATCAATGAGAGACGAAAAGCGTAACATCAAAGCAGCAGTTGAAGTTTTATTTTTTAAAATTTAAAAATAATAAGATGACCAGAATAAAATATTGTGCCTGACATTTAAAAGCTGTAATTAAGTTGCTAAGGAATATGATTTCAAAGGCATTATGAAACAAAACCAAAAACAAACTATAAGTAATGTGTTGTAAAACTTTGTGAAGACGAGTTGTTGGAATTGAAATCAACTCTTAAAAAAATGAAAAAAATATATTCACTAAATTTGTTGAGTAAGGGAGTGAGAGTGAATATTAACGTCGCACTGTTCAGCTACTCGAGGGCGTTTAGCGACGGACTATGGTCAAGTGACGAAGTCGACACCTGAGCTGGTACCCCTCTCCTAACTTCCAAACGACATCATTTGGAGGACGTTTGAGCCTCGACACATTTAATGTGCATCGGCTTTGTAGTGCAAGGCTCAAAATCATGGCTCGAGTTCGTTACCTTGACCGCCAGGCTACCACAGCCACCTAAATTTGTTGAAGGCAATACAACTGCAGAAAAAACTAGTTATATAATATCAATTTTAATCGCAAACACAGATCGAAATCATTTACTAAAGAAGATTTTATTAGTGAATGCTTAATTAAAACGGAGGAATTACCGTATTTACTCGAATCTCAGCTGCACTTTTTTTCCAATGTTAATGCTACTGAAAATCGGGTGCGGCTTAAGAGTCGAAGGGAGAAAAATTTGTTGGCTGGGGTATTTAGAGCAAGTACGGGGGAATGTATGTAATTTAAAGTTTATAATACTGATAAAATAAATAATTATTCACTTCTTATAGATAAACCCTTTTACACTATTTTTCATTTTCCACAAAAGCTTGTTGAGAATTTGGTGTGCAGCTTAGAATCGATGGCGGCTTAGATTCGAAAAAAAAACTGTATACATCTAGCACAAATAAAAAATTTTTTTAAAGTGTAAGTTTAAGTCGAAATTCTGTAACCAGCAGAGGTGAATTAATAGTCGAGAATTGTAGTTCATTCGAGTCATGTATTATGCATAATAATGAAACTATTATTTTTTGTTACCAAATATACATAAAAATTAAATATTCTTACGGTTATCTAACGGTATAAATATAAAATTTATGTTATTGTTATACTAAAATCAATAATTATATGAGATTCAAATTCTTGTTTTTTAATCTATATGTATATGCAGCATAAAATATATCATGTCTATTATTATACAACGCTTTTAACAACGTTGATGTATATCAGAATTTGTACTGAGAAAACGACGGGAAAAAAATTTGTAATATTTATTCTTTTGTTTGTACTTTCTTCATTTAAAATTTGTCTGAATATTTTTGAAATACACGTTATATACTATTGATACTGCTGTTCATAATTAAAAGTAATTTAATGAAATTATTATTTGCGTATTTGTGTTTGAAAATATTTAATTATATTTCACAGAGAAGAATTTGTCTAAGAAGAAAATTGAGACAATTCTTTGTTGATTTTCTATGTGGNTCTTCATTTAAAATTTGTCTGAATATTTTTGAAATACACGTGATACTATTGATACTGCTGTTCATAATTAAAAGTAATATAATGAAATTATTATTTGCGTATTTGTGTTTGAAAAATATTTAGTTATATTTCACAGAGAAGAATTTGTCTAAGAAAAGTGCGACAATTCGTTGATTTTCTATGTGGGCTCGAAATATTTTTCTTATGAGGAAAATTTTTTACTTTACTTTTTTTACTTGTTAGATAAGTAGAACCAAAAGCGGAGAGCAGAGTGAATGCAATTTTCTCTGTTCAAACAATTAAATCTCTTCAGCAATGACATTCAATAATTTACAAAATGGCTATTCATTTATCTTTGGAGTCATCTTTCCGATTTTTTCGAAATTTCGTAGTTGTCCATAATTCTGGAGATCTTTGTCAAATAAGGTTCATTACAAATTTATCAATTTTCATCCTCTCAAAAATTGACACATTTGTTGAGTAGTGCAGAATGCCACTGAGAATTGTGGCACGCGGGAAATAGGTTCCCAATCCCTGTTCTGTCGTATAAAAGTAAAATTTATCATATTGTTTGTTCATTTAATATAGCAGATTAAAACGTGAAATTTAATTTTCCATTGTGTGTGCTTTAAATCCTCCTATTCTTCCTATAAAAATTCTTTATTCAGGAAAAATTAAACAGTTTCTTTCTCTTCATCATAAAAGTTGTTGTAGACACTAAAAGATATCCTACAAAATACTAAATTAAAAAAAAAACAATATTTAAAGCTATGCTGAGATTTTTGTTAAGTGTACGAAGACTTTTGTGGCGTAAGTTTTTAATAGATTTTTGATTATTAATTTTTTAAAAAAATGGTTATACTATTTTTTAAAAAATTGATTATGTCAATCCATTAAGAACAAGTTGTAGATATCATTAAAAAATTACGATTCCAATAAATTTTTATTAGTCGAAACCTTTAAATTTTATTGGAAATTGCAAGTGTACGAACACTTTTGTGGCTCACTGTACATGCGTTGGTAACAATTGAATCAAAATTTAATATTATCAATGAGGAAATAACTTTAAATTTACATCATGAAATTTTTAAATAAAAAATAAAATACTTTTTTAAAATTGTCTTTACATATAATATCAAAAATATGTTTATCTATATATTTTAAATATTATTTTAAGATATATTCTTCTAAGTGTGGAATGGGATTCCCCAAAATATCTTACAGTTCTAAGCGTTCCGAGAGTCGAAAACATTTCACCACTGATCTTTGTCCAGAAATAAGAACTCTCCCATGGTCAAAATTTACTGCTGTTTTAACACCCACCACCCTAAAAAGAAAAAAAAAAAAAAAGAACTAGCATTACTTTTACCCGTTTTACAACTGTGACAGTCCTTAGCAAGTGTCCCTTTTCGCTGAGGGGAGACAGCTACACCGGAAATACTCAATGTTTGTCATTTTGAGTAAGAAAAGTAAACGCAGACCCTATACAACAGATGTTCCCAAACTTTTTTATTTCATAGACCCCTTGCCATGTTTTTCAGTTTGGGGTAGACTCCTGCTTACCTAATATTGAATTTTTGCAGATTTACCAATCTAATGACAGGTGGTATAGATCTACTTACTTTAAACTATTTAAATTTGTAACTGAAGTGAAGTATGTTGTTTAAAACTTAAGGGGGTCACTTCACGCAGTATTTTTCCTATCTCCGCAATGTTAAAAATGACCAAGTTTAAGGAATATTTTTGAAAAATTGGCAGGTTGTACAGTCATGAATTTTTTTGTGTGTATTCATTGTATTGTTTTTATTATTTTAATGAGAGCATTTTTCAAAATTTTGATTAGTTTTTTTAAAAAAATTCATATGTGGAGTAACACGTTAAAATTTTTAAAACGATGAAAATTCTTGCACATTTTAATCCATAAATATTTTTTGAATAATTTTTTTGACAAAATCTCTAATTAAAATATTTATTTGTATAGTGTTAACACATGTGCAAAGTTTCAAGGCTGTAAAATAAGTATTTTTTTCAAAATTGTTCCTTTTGTGTTGAAATTTACACTTTTTAGAAATAGTGATTTAAAGTAAAAACTTACTATTAACTAAGGCATATCAGAACTGTAACTTGGATTGCTAGTGTCATCTGCAAGATCATCTTCTTTTCTACATTTTGATTGTTTGTTTTTAATTCTAGCTTCTTTGGTTCATTGTAAAACTGTCTATTCTGCTTTCCTAATACATGCATAATCTACTTCTTGCAACGCTCGATATTTGTAAAATCCAGGGGTTGAATGTTTAATGCATCTAAAACTTTTAATTTGGTAATGAAGCTTTGATTATATAAATATATAGCTTCATGTACTATAGTTTTTAAAGTTTTCAATTTGGAATTATACACCAAATACTATTTTCCGCTTTCACTAATATTTTGAGTTTTATCGAGCAAGTATCTAGATAAAAGTTCAAGATTAGAGACTTCTAAATACTTTTTTTATGCAATTCCTAATTGCAATAGGTAAGTCGTGTTTATGCTTATATGTGTAACCTTTGAGTATGGACATATTATATCTAAACCACAAGTCACTTCCCATGGGGCATAAACCGTGTCGTGGATTCAAATCTGTGAACATTTTATCAAAAAATATAGCCCAAATAGCTTGCCTTATGGCTGACAAATTTTACCGAGTTGTTTTGAAAAGCCAAAACATAGTATCTTTGCAATTTGTCTATTTCTGCATCTGACAAGCCAATACGGCATCCTAGAGATTTTTTGTCCTCAAGCTTTTTGTCTTTTAATTTTGATTTTAACACCCTAAGTCATGTCCCCATCATTTTCTCACACACACACACACAAGATGACCAACACATTCTAATTTTTCAATATTGACATATCTTTAAGGTTTAGATTCTAAAAAGGCTTTGTATGCTTTAGAGTCCCCATAGAGTCCAAATATTGTGTATATCGTAAATTGTGTAATGTGTGTGAGCGATAGAAGATAGAAAAAAAAAAAGTGCACCTCTTCAACTTCTATTCCCCTATTATTTACAATGTAACTTGCCGAACACTCATCGCTATGTACATTGCTGTTAAAATTACATGAGCATTTTTGCGATAATATTTTAGCATCAACAACTTTCCTAGTGTCCAAACTAACTGCCGTAACAACACCATTTAGAGAAGTATGACCCCTTTTTAGCCAGGTACCATCGATAGCCACAGGTACATTTAGCTATCCATTATTAAATGATATTGTTTCGGCAGCAGCTAATAGACACTTTGGTTACTTTCTCTGTCGTGTTATTTAATGTATGCATGGAATCGTAAAACCACTTTGGTGTAGGTGACAAATTCATATAACTCTGCAAAATATTTTTGCAACTGCTTCTTTTTAAATAGACTTCATAGCATATGGAATTCTATTGTTCACTTCATATAATTTTGTATCTTTTTTGATTAACTACTGTTTTAATAAACCTGGTATTAAGAAATGTTTGGATAAGACCACAAAAGTCACAACATATTAACAATTTTGTAGCCAAATCCTAGATTTGGCGACCAAAATTTATGTGAATACCTTGGTTTTTACATTAATTTTATGTAATTAATGTTGTTTCAAAGCACAAGGAAACAGTATAATGTCAGTCATTTCACAGAAACATTCAAATGAATCTAAAAAAGAAACATACTCTTTATTAAACTTACCTAACTTTGATTTTAAAGCTGAATTTATTTATGTTGAAATTGTCTGACTGTTATCAACATTTAATTCCTCGAAAGTTTGGGTTTTTGTACATTTTTTTCCAAACTTTCGTTTTTTAAACATTTTATTATCTAACCGAGTTTAAAAAACGTTTTATTATTAATGTTATTGATGGAAAACACTATTGCACACGGTAGCAGAAGTTCGTTGCATTTAACGAGGTAGTTACAGTTAATATCTTTATTAGGGATTTAGAGCAACAAAGGCTATTATCCCATACATCAAGTATCCATATGTTAATCCATATATGTCAAAATATTTCATCTTCTGAATAAAAATCTGAATGTTGTTCTGTTTGATATAGCTTTCTCTAGTAACTCTTTAAAGGTGATATTGCAACGAGGATCAATCTTGAGAAAAACTTTAAGGTGATTTCGAGGGTGAGTATATCTATTGCATTTTAATAAAATATGCTCCAAGTCATTTAAACGATTACAAGAACTGCACATTGCATTATCCGTTAAATTAAATTTTTGAAGAAGTCCTGGGGTAATGATCATTTTGCTGAAGATTCGACTGCATAGGAATTCTTCTCTTCTATTATTTATCCAATTAGAGATGATGCTAATGTTTATAATATTGCCCAAATTTTCAAAATATTTGCTTGAATAAAAATTGTTTACTTTTTCAAGTCTTTCATGATATATTTTTCTACTGATGTCTTCTGAAGCAATCCAATCAATATAAACGTCAGACTCCGTGACAGATCTTGCGAGATAATCCGCCTGCTCATTCCATAGTATATTAGAGTGTCCCGGAGTCCAAATTAATATCAGTTTATTGGTATGATATGATTATATGTAAATTTTACTTGCTAGTTTGTGAATCGCACTATGTGATTTAATAGAATAATTTTGAAGAGCATGGAGAACAGAGAGACTATCAGATAAGATTAGCAGATTTTTGTTTGGGACAGTCAGATCATATCTAAAGCTTGGCAAATAGCCAAAGCTTCTGCAGTAAAAATTCAGTTATTGTGATTTATTCTGTAAGCAAATGAGAGGTTTTCTGTGATACCAGCTATGGATGTTATTTGATCATTTTTCGATTCATCGGTGGCTATTATTTGGAAGTTCTGAAAATCATGCTTAACTGTTTCTTCAAATAAACCCCCTATAGCTTGAATTGGTAACTTTTTCTCCTGAAATTTGAAGTTATTGGTATATATTTTACATGAGAGGAATGAAAAGGATGATATTCTGGGGATTGTAATGATTTGATTACTATTAGCATTTAAAGAGTGTAGTATGCTGATAATATTATTTTTATCCTCCTTTATAATTTTTAAATTCAGATCAGGGTTATTGCTATATAATGGGGAAAAAGTTTGATTGGAGATTTGAGAAAAAAAATTTATTTGCCAGTCTTCTAATTTTGTTCAAAAGAATTTCTCCAGTTCATTAATACAATATTTGGTGTCCATTGTGGGAGACCTAGTGCAGTTCTGAGAGCTTTAGTTTGTATTACATTAAAAGGTTTCAACTGATTGTCAGACCATTTATTTATTATATAACATGTGTAAAAAAAGGTTCTACAGATGCTATTATTGATCAATTGGATAAGATTTTCAGCCCTGGGAGACCATAATGCTTATAAGCCATACCTTTAAGAGCATTAAGTTTTTTCAGTGCTTTATTTTTCATTTGATGCGTGATATTGGTATTTTGATTCCGTTTCGAAAAATATACTCCTAAATATTTAATAGAAGATTGCCATGGTAGAGGGGTCCCAGTTAGTAATATATTAGGAAATGAGTGAATCCTTTTGTTTGAAAGTTCAGCTATTGTACTTTTGTCTGGGCTTAAACTCAATTTCCAATAATTACACAATTGACTTATTTTTTCTAAGGTATTTTGTAATTTATAACAGATGATATCGAGTGGTTGATGTGATGAATAGATAAAAATGTCGTCAGCATATATGGAACTCTCGACTCCGGTCTCCAATGTTTAAAAAAAGTCATACATATAGGTAGTGTATAGTAATGGAGACAATACACTACCTTGGGAGAGTCCCTTAAGCAGTGTTTTTTTAGATGAAAGACATCCCCTCCATCGAATTTGCAGCGATCTGTAAGATAAAAATTCATGCATCCAAAACGCTATTTTCCCATTTATACCAATTTGTAAATGAGACCGTCAATATATACGGAGTCATAAGCACTCTTTATATCTAAGCTAACCCCCATGAAATATTTTTTTTCCATCTTTGCGTCTGTAATTGCTTTGTAAATTATATAAGTTGCTGTTCTGTTATCTTTAAAAGGAACAAATCCATAATGTTGTTGATGTAGTTTTTGTTCTGTTATCAGGAAATAGGCAATTCGATTGGCTAAAATTCTTTCAAATGTCTTAGAAAAAACTGAGGTTAAAGGAGATTTTAGTTATATCTTTGCATGGTTTGGGAATTGGAAGAATTATAGCATGCTTCCATTCCTTTGGGACAATTGCCTTATCAAATATCTGTTGAAAGAAATTTAAGATTATCGTTCGTTCACTATGATTCAATAGTTTCAAGAATTTAGCCGGGATCTGATCTGCACCTGGGGTTGTGTTCTTAGCAGATTTTATTGCTCTATTCAATTCAGATATATGAAAGGGTTTGTTGATTAAACTATTATCTTGGGCAAAATATCCAAAGGGATAATATTAGTGGATGCGAAGTTTTCTGCAAAGAGTGTTGCTTGAATCTGTGGATGATATATTATTCTGTTATGTATTTGAAGGAAATTCAGTGTTGATTCAGGATTATTTTTCATTACGATTTTCTTTATGATGTTATAGAATATTCTTGGGTTAGGAACTTTAACGAGGTAAAAAAATAGCCTGTAAGTAAGCAAACATCTACAACTATTCACTTCACTTCTTTCCTGGATAATTTGCTGATCAAAATAAATTCTTTTAATCAATTTAAACCATTTGATAAGGCTGAAAAGTAGCATGTGTCTTTTGTTTTGATTTAAGAGGGGCGTGGCGATCAGCGGTTTTGGGGTTTGACAGATGTAAACAGCTTTTTTAAAAAAAATATTAAAAATACTTTTAAATCAGCTAGAGCAAAAATTTAACTTGCATTAGAAAGATAAAAAATGGTATTTTATGTTTCAATCAAAATTGAAAAATCGTTTTTTTCTTGGATTTTCGTGAAGTGACCTCTTAAGAAAAAACACGTTCATTGAATTAAAAATTTAATTAATACATATAATAAATGAGCAACAAACAAAT